>APFE030036725.1:0-11114 GCA_000404065.3 Pinus taeda | reverse complement strand
TTTCTGGTGAGTACCCCAGTTATTTTTATTAACAAGCTTGACAGGGATAGCATATGCTTGTAAAGCGTCATTTCGACGGAATCCAATGTCATCAAGTTTTAACGAGTCTGACAAAGGAAGAACTTGGCGTCCTTTCATGTTTAGAGAGTTTGAAAAGATAGCAGAAAAGTAAACTCCATGGGTGTCCTTTTTCGTAAAGTTGTGTCTCTCGAGCCCGAAAAAGTAGAAAACGATGCTCGAAAGAACCGCCCGACCATTACGATCGAGGAGTACTTTTCATGATTAGTGACTTCGACCTGAAAAATTAAAAAAGCGATCGAAATCACGTCGTTTCGTAACCGTTAACGAGCCTGAAACGACAATGGCCCGACAATCTTTTCGTCTTTACACGGTCGGAAAAGAGTTTAAAGACGACCACCTCTTATTTACGTTTAACGAGTCAAGAGGAACAACTCGGCAATCTTTTCACATTTAGAGAGTCAGAAAAGAGTTGAAAGATGACTCTAGAATGACTTTTTCATGTATTTACCGAGTCCGAAAAAGTATAAAATACAACTCATTTCACCGTCTAAGTCGCATAAAAACCTGTCGCTGCACAAGATGCAAGTGTAAAACCCATTTTCGACAAAAATATATTAAAATATTCATAAAAAATGACTTTTAAAACCTATTTTGAGTTGAAAAAGCTATAAGTATGTCAAAATGGTAAAAACAAAATTACTTTTCACTTTTTACCTCATTGAAGAGCAGTAGTGGTCCATTTAGTGGCAAACTTCGGGTGGCGATTGTCACAAATCCGTGCAACCATTTAGAGCTCCGTCAGTTCCAGGTAAGAGGCGCTTCCTCATACTCCATTTTAGTCCATTTTTTACTGTTTTCCTTTTCCTCATTCGACCTCTGTGGGAGGACTTCGAAAAATTAGGGCCGCGCCATTGGCGCGAGTATCAAGCACGGACCCGTGCCAATGGGCCTTTATACTCCAAAGGCCCGCGCCAATGGGCGCCATTGTTTTAAAAATAGTTGCGCCAACGGCTGAAGCGCACTTTTCCTTTCAAATTTCAAATTTTTAACTGATTTCAATGCATTTCCTAGCTTACCAGAGATCTAATCAAGGTTTGTTTGACCATGTGGATGTAGGAACCAAGCAAAATGGTGGTTCAACGGAAAGAGAGGGAGCATGATAGAGTGGATGAATTGGCCATGGAAGACGAAGGTTGCATGGATGCCCTCAGGAATTGCGGGCTGAAAAAATTCTTCCTAACACCTTACTTACAAGCTCAACTTGAGCTCCTATAATACTTGATCAATCTTTGGGATGAACACGAGGAATGTTTCGATTACGAGACCAAGTATTGGAACTGGATGTTTCTGACATCTATTTCATCACGGGATTGTCACGCAAAGGACCGGTGCCCATATTGACAGGGAGCAGACCATCTGGTGAGAAGATGGGCGAGGTGATGGAACAGGTGTGCCCAGGGGCACAATTCAGATCTGGGAGTGCAAAGGTGGATATTGCCACCATTCAGGATCTAACACTCAAAGTGGTGTTATTTACCATCACGCAGGCTGCGGGGCGCAGGCACCCCACGACGCAACAAAAAACCAACTCTTATTGGCCACAGAGTGTCTGAATCCCACTATCTTTGATTGGGCCGCAACAGTGACTGCAAACATGAAGAGACAGCTTACAAAAAGTAAGTGAGGCAAACTGAAGCAGTTTGGCTACGGTTCTATTCTGGTAACGTTCATTTTGGAACGATTACCAATATTTCAGGGCCAAGGGGCCATCGTAGCTGATCCGATGCCACGAGAGCCGAGAATGGCTCGCTGGGCAACACTGATGCCCAGAGGGGGAGGAGGCCAACAGATGTCCTTGAGGCTAGAGTTTTTTGGGTGGCTCCGTCGTCAGCTGATCGTGGTCGAGGACTGGCCGTATGCAAGGACTAACTTCATAGGTGACCCAGATCTCCCGCTACCAGAGGGAGATGAGTGAGATGAGGAGCTTGGTTTGACCTCTTTTTGATTTTATGTTTTATGATTTTTTTTGTTAATACATGTTTGTTCTAACAATAGTTATATGTGTATGCAGATGTTGGCCCAGAGCGACTAGCTGGCATGTATCCTATTGCATGGAGAAACCAGCCTGCAGCTGACCCTCAGGAAGAGGGTGCCGAGGGAGGGGAACTGATTCAGAACCTTGAGGGAATTGCTTGGGGAATTCTGGATTACGCCCGGCTGGCGGATGTCCACTAGCGTACCAGAGACATACAGTGGGAGTGCCCAGTCACATCCATCGTCTCCTTAGACGCCTAGTGCGTGCGGTGACATGCTATCATGAGCACCACAGGGATTAGACACCTAGGGTTTATTTTTCATGCATATTTTTTTAGAGACATGTCGTCTCCAGATGTATTAAGACGAACATGTATTATTTTTTGATCTATGTGATGCACGATGTGCAAACATTTCGACATATAATATATAATATATATTATATATATATATATATAATATTATATATATATAATATATATATATTATATATTATATATATATATATATATATATATATATATATATATATATATATATGCTTATGGTTCATTGTGTTTTTTTATTCCTCTTTTGTTGTTTTAATTACATGTTATGCAAATGTCTGTCTAATACATAATTGGCTAATGCATCAGTTAACGTATTTAATCGTCTTGGAATATGTTGATATGCGATGAAATCAAAATTCCTTTCTAACAACTTAACACGTAGATATAACCTTAGAATCCGATGGTCTGTGATGGAATATTGCCCATTGAGCTGGTGGACGACAAGCTGAGAATCCAGGTTCACAACCAATGTTCGAATACCGAGATTGATCGCCTTGGCCAGTAACTCAATAACGACATTATACTCAGCAACATTGTTCGTGGTACAACCTAGACAAACCCCTTGAAGTTCTACTAGCTCACCATGAGGATCGTAGATCACCTATGCCGCAGAAGACAGATTGCGTGTACTACGAGAGGCACCATCAGCGAAACCAACGTAAGGCGAACCAGACATCTGTACAAGAAGCAAAAGGACACAATCACGCCGACACACCAAGCCAAAATCATGAAAACATGTACACACAACACACTTGCTAAAGCACACGTATTTACAAAATAGAGTGCACGCATGATATTTGTTCAAGTAAAACCCATTTCGGGGCTTACCCAGTTGCACCGCTATGTGACCGGCCTAGATAGTGTAGGCGTCGTCTCAGCCCGTTTTGTAAAATGATCAATGGCACCGATGATATGCCCATGCCCCCGGCTGAGTGAGGGTTACTGGCTATATAATCAATGCCCCGTTTGGCAAAGGGGCCGAGGGTAGCGACAGTGGGCAATGGAGAACCAGAACGAACAGAAATCATACTGATAGGAGCGACATTTGGAGGTGGGAGTGAAAAGACACTCATAAGGGCAGGGTCTTTAAAGAGCCTGGCTCCCACACTCTTTAATGGAATGGAGTATGCTCCACAAAAGGCACGTTGACTTCGGAAGAGGATGCGAAGAAAGAGAGCTGGTCTACTATGACAATCTTCCCCTGATGAGAGAAATGAATGACACGAAATAGAGATGAAGCCATGGCTCGCATGGCATATGTCCAGCTTCGGCCGAAAAGGAGGCTGTAAGTTAGATTAGCATCAACGACTTCAACTTCCACTTCGATAGTCTTCCCTTCCAAATTAATACGCAAGCATTGGAGGATACCACAAGGGCGAGACTCTCTCCCATCAAAGGCTTCCAAGGTTTTAGGAGACTGACTCAAGGTCGGAGAACCAATAGCCTTCCAACAAGCAACAGACATAATGCAAGTTGAAGCGCCTTCATCAATAACCGTACGATGAATCGTTTTAGAGTTGATGATGACCTGGATAAGGAAGGAAATCTGGTGAGGCAGTCTCGGTACATGGTTCTCGAAATCAAAAGTGATCAAATCTGAGTCGGCCGGGTCGATGCCACCGATGGCCGATAGCAAGGACTTCCTCTGGGGGGGGGCAGCTCTGGAGAACTTCTAGAGCGGACATAGCTGACAAAGCCTGAGCTAAGTCCTCAACGATGTTGTAGTGCTGAGCAGCACGAGCATTAGGGTTGTAAGAAGATCTCCAGAGTACACCTTTAGGAGGGGGTCGAATAGGCGTCTCAGTGCTAGGTCTCTCGATATGGAGCGGACCAGAACTAGGCGAAGGAGTGCTTGAGAGAACCTCAGGCTCTTTCCCGGTAAGTGACGGATATTCTTTTGCTCGAGTAGTAATGTGAACGGGAATCGTTCCAGCCATGAACACTTGAGAACCAAAGGGAGAAGAAGATTGGGATGGGCCAACCACCATTTGCATTTGCTGTGAGGGGAAAGGTTCTTTCAGCACCGCAGGAGTCCTAGGAGCACCTTTCAACAAGCGACTAACTTCGGACTGCCTTGGGCAGTCTTTGGTGTAGTGATCCTCATCACATATAAGACAAGGATACTTGGGTTTGCGTTTGGCTCCTTCCTCGGGTGGAGGTTTAGGGGAATCCTGCTTGGGTTGATCAGCTTTATTTTTCCCTTTTCCCTTCTTTTTTCCTTTCGAAGCTTTATCCGCCGTGGTGGACTGGACGACATTAACCTCGGAAGTATTACTAGAATTAGACACAGCCTGGGAAGTATTTTCGTTCGAAGCATTCGACTTTTGCTTCCCAGGGTTCGCGGAAGATTTCTTAGAGGACGGATTTACAGATCCAATGACACCATCAACAGATGTCTTTGGCGAAGTTTTAGACGTTCTGGGCCTCGGGGCGTCAGGCAAATAATCATATAAGGTACCGGACTGGGAATAAACCAAGTCAAGGTACTTAGCACGCGCAATAGCCTGCTCTTCAGTTACACATGCCCCCATAGCGATGTCCCGTGCGATCGCAGGGACAAAGGAGGTTGTAAACCAATCGGTCAGGAGCTGATCAGGAATCCAAAACTTAATCAAACGACGACGCCGTCTCCATTCATGTATATGATCGGAGATGTGCATGGTTGTGTCTTGTTTAAGAGATGCGAGGAGATGCGTTCCCGTCTCATACCGAATTGGCAACTGAAAATGAGTTAAAATGCCATTGCCAACGAGTTAAAATCTTGAAAGGATCCGCGGGCTAGCTCAATATACCACTTAGCAGCAGAACCAGTGAGAGTCCTTTGAAAAAGGAGGAGCCGGCCTGAATCGTCAAGCCATGAATTTTACGAACACCAGAGATGATAAGTCATAACGTGGGCTTGGGGGTCTTCTCCAGCTTTTCCATCGAATTTCGGACAATCACCAGGAATCTTGGTTGGAACTGGTGGCCAGAATGGATCATGAAGAATAGTATCATTAATCAATTTGGACACATCTGGCAGTTCTAATGTTGCTAAGAAGGGTAACTGAGGATTGAAGGACATCTGTGGTCGTGGGTAAGGGGTAGCACCAGGGTTCCAACCAGTTGTTGGATGCCTCCATTGGTTTTGTCCAGACGGACCTAACCCATAGGGGTTCTGTCCGTAGTGATTTTTTTCATAAGGGTTATAGCCATAACTGGACGGCTGACCCTGGATTTGCCCCCCAGCACCCCAATGACTACCAACTTGACCTGCAGGAGCAACATACTGTTGCTGGTAATTCTGATAAGGACTCACCTGCATTTGTTGATAATTTTGATATGGAGAAAACTGAGCTTGCCCCTGGGATTGCTGGAAACCATAAGGTTGCTGGGCTCCATACTGAGCCTGGAGGCCAGGCTGGGCTTGATATGGAGGTTGAGTTTGAAACCCAACTTGCATTTGAAGACTAGCTTGGATCTAGGGCCCAGCCTGGGGCTGGAAACCGGGTGGAGCTTGAGAAGCAACAACCATTTGCATGCCCGGTTGAGCAGGCCCAGAAAGATGTCCTTGAGAGGATTGGGGTTGAGCCACCTGGCCAGAAGTTTTCCCTGGTTGAGCTTGGGATTGGCCCATCTGCCCAGAAGGTTGAGCTTGCTGGGTGTTGGGTTGTCCTTGCACAACTGAGGGTTGTCCTGATGGACCAGATGGCTGAGCGGACTGGACAGTTGGTTGGCCTAATTGAATTTGAGACTGAACAACTTGTCCAGATGGTTGACCAGACTGGACAGTGGGTTGGCCTTACTGTACGTAAGGCGGACCACCCCTGCCCAGAAGGGTATCCCTGCTGGACCCCAGGTTGTCCTTGTTGCATATAAGGTTGTCCTAGATTTCCACAGGGTTGACCAGAAGGGTATCCCTGCTGGACCCCAAGATAAGTAAAAGATGGACCACCATAGGCCAAAGGTTGTCCCTGAAAGGGTTGTCCTTGTGGGCCTCCAGGTTGCCCTGGATAAGATTTCCCATAATACTGTTGCCCATAGGAAGGCTGCATGTAAGACGACTGACCTTGATAAGGTGGTCCTTGATAAGGCGGTCCTTGATCTGCAAGGGGTGCTTGGCCACCACCATAACGAGTGGTACCCCAAGCAACGTTTAACGGGACTGAGACCTCAACCGCAGGCTGAGATGGCAAGGACCCAAGATAAAGATGATGCCCTACGGGATCATAGTAATGAAATGGACCTTGCGAGCTCGGATTCTGGATGGCTTGCAAATACTGATTGTATGCCCCCGCTGCTGGAATGGAACCAGAAGAAGGTGGGGCACTAAGTGTAGAATCGACAACTCCGGATGTAGGCACCGACCGGCCACTATTTACCAAACCATGAGACAGACCAGCAACAGTGGTCACAACCAAGGATGCAGTGATGGAACTAACAACAAGCACTGAAGAAGCTACACAGACAGTTGGAATAGTCGGGATTGAAGTGACAGATGTATTTTGAATTTGAGGAATAAAAGATCTCTAAGTGGGAGTGATGTTGTGATCCCACATGGTACCCGAAAAAGAGTTCCTAGAACCAATAACATCCCTTAAAGCCCTATAGCGTAAGGGCAACGTGACATCGAGAGGGCTTACACTGAAGGGTGGGGTTTCCACCGAGATAGGAGTTTCAACACTCGTCGCAACGGATGCTTCACTCGCGATGGGGGATGTGTCATCCATATCATAGGAAGACATTGGGACCAAAACACCAGGAGGAGTAATAGGAGTATCCTCTTCGGAAGGCTCCAAAACGGGGTTCCAAAGGATATCGTAAAAATCGTCTTCTGGAGTGCGGGAGTTCAGCGGTTGGATACTTGGAATAACAGGGAGAGTACCACTACCAACCGGTGTCTCAGGAGAAGCAGAAGATGGATACCCTTGGTCACTTGGAATGGGAGACAAGATCAATGATTCTGCCAGGATGATTCGATTCAAAAATCCTAGGTAAACTAATGAGAAAGGACCCTACTCAAGCTAATGCAAACAAGATCTAACAGGGTAAATGTGAACGTGGCCGAATAAATTTTAAGACACAAGGACATAACTTGACCTTTTCATCTTTAAAGAGTCGAGAAAAGGACAAAAAGATGACTCTAGTCGCCTCTCGAATGTTTAATAGCCCGAAGTGACAAATGCTCAAATGAGCCTTTTCTTTTAGGGAGTCCGAAAAGGATCAAAAGTGACTACTCTAGAGAACTAGGCAAAAGGTTTACCAGACAATCCGTAAAACTACATATACACCTTGGCAATCGCGTATGAAAACCAAAGACTTTCCGTACGACAGTCAATCTTCCCAAATGTCGTGTTCGGTGCATTACGGGTCGTAAGGCGGCAGACACGGCTTCCTATGGATAAAGGATGATAACCTAGTGGGGTCTCCCCATATACTCGACAGTACGTGGGAGCACAATTCCGTACTAGACCACTATTGAGTCACAGAAGGAGGAATCACCCAGCCTTGAGTGGAAACAAAAGTGACTAGGTTTATCGACGTCGGAGCATGTCTCTAGCCTAGACCTCTAAACAGTGTGCGTTATGTTCTAATGCATTGTTAGATTCATTCAGTTCATTTTAAAGTTGATCTTGTATTACGTTTCAGTTTTCAGGCCTTACCGTATGTAATGTCTCAAAATTTCCTAAATGCAAACTATATGCCACAATATATCATTTCATTCGATGAATGCTAACTATGAGAGAGTTGAGAGCTTTCACAGAAACAAAATTATCATAGAACAATCAACAATATCTCTAATGCAACTAATGGAAATTAAAAAACTTTTCGTCAAAGTCACTAATCACTAATAACAACGAAAAGCTCTAATTCACATTAACTAATCAAAAGAAAAAGAGATTTGTTTTTCCTTTTAATGTCGATGGCAAGATGCACTAAACAAACTTTGAGAAACGATAATGAAAGAGTAAATACAAGAAAATTCCACTCAATGCAAGCACAATCAGATCCCTAAATCACAAAGCAGTCCTTCAAAAACAAGAAAAGTCCCAAAGACACAAATGAGCCGTGTAATCTAGGCCCAAAGCGAAACAAAGCGGAGTTCAAGTGAAAAAGAGGTAGGTCACTCAAACAATGCAATGAAATGATTAACAACCACTAAACGAGTGCAAGGGAGCAATCAGAAAGTCGACTGGACCAACAGAAGACCAAAACTCCTAAGGAAGGCTCGACACACAAAGCCACTAGATGCCCTAGGGCTAAAAACGTGAAATCGATAGAAGATGACAAACAACCAAAGGGTAAAGGTTGAAACCAGTCAAACAAGACGCCAACACACTCAAGCAGTCGATAAAATGTATCCAAAAGCAAAGACCAAGCTCAGAAGGCTTAAAACAAGCAAACTTAAAAAGTTCTCAGGCCTGGCACGACTGTCAGGCTGCAACTAGCACCTTTTAAGGATTGGCGCGGGTTGTATATTAGCTACTAGCGCCAATTGGCGCGACTGTTACGCTATAAAAGCGTGCCAGTCAAGTTTGCTATGCAAAAATAAAATAGAATCAATCCAAGACTAGGCCAACGATAACCAGGTAAACCAAGAGGCAAGAAACAACAAAAGAACTCAACCCAGAAGGCTGATCAAGCAGGTAAAAGTCAAGGAACAACCAAAAAAGCAAGACAAGTCCCCAGTGGAGTTGCCAAATTGTTGAGGAGGTAAATCCCCTCTGCGGACAGAGGCGATCCCTACTAGCCCAGACCGGGTCTAGCAATAATCATACAATGCTACAACGCAAGTTCCTAATTGCAAATTAATGGACCAGTGATGAAGGCCTACCTGGATTCCAACGCTAGTGCTTGTAGAAGAGGTGATGCTCCCATTCCTTTGCTCCGGCAGATCACAATCCCCACAATCTCCGTGAATGGACACCTACACATACAAGAAACGACACAAACACAAGCATAAAATCCAATATATGCAACTATATATCAATCAGAAAGGATATAACTCATCATCATCACAAATAACAATAAGAGTGGAACCATAACCAATAATCGTTTATTAATAATTCATCAAAGAAGAATACAACCAAAGTTCTGACGCTAGATTCTCCTTTGGCTGGGTAGTCAGCAGCACATGTCTTGCAAAGCTTGTTTGGAATAGGAACAAGCCTCTCTCTCTTTGGTTACTGGACAAGAATCTCCTTGCTTGGATTTGGCCTTGTGGGAATTAAGAAGGCTCTTGCAGCATGAAGCTCTTGGAAACTTGACAATTTTGAATCTCTGGAGCTAACTTGCCAAGGAAAATGGACAAGCTTTTATAGATGGAGGAAGGGGAGTTGGGATCATCCACAATAATCATGGGATTGGCCATATCATGAAGGAAGCTTCCATGAGAGGTGGCAAACCACTTCCTCTCTATGGAAATCCGTAGCCAAACCATCCAACTCAAGATAGATTCAGTCCAGTAATTTGTTAGGATGAAACTTCCACCATTTGTTTGTGAAAAAACACCACTGATTATGGTTGGCACGGGTGCGAATCTATGCCAGAGTGCCAACTAGCGCGCCCTCTTTGGAGGATTTACCCCATTGGCGCGAGCGCTGCACTGTGGAACCGCGCTAATGGAAAAAGGGCTATTTTTAGGGGTATTTAGCAGGAGATGTCTTCAAGGCAAATGAAGCTCATGTTCAGGGGAATGCAATGCAAGTGTTTGCAGGTCATGTCACTTCTCATAGGTCCCGGAATGAGTCCTCCAAGATGCGGGAGAGGGGTAACAGGGACGGTGACAATTTGCTGTGTAACAGAGCCACAATGATCAATTTGGGGATTTTTATAGGTAATTAGGAGTTTTTCGTTACTTATGATCCGTTATGGAGCGGGTGTGATGACAGGTGGTGTAATATGAGGGAAAAAATGTGTACCTCATTGTTAACTGTCAAAGAGGTGGGAGCATCACAATTTATATATGTCATAGATATATTTGGGTCGATTGTGCAAGGATTTTAAAGTGCGAAGGGTTTAACCATTTTCACTAGGTGCACTAGCATGATAAGATGCAGTTGGTATAGGAACAATGTCGCATAGCCACGTATGCCACATGGTGTTACATGTTGTTGTGGGAAGAACTAGTGATCCAATATTCAAAGGGGCATAACTTTCAATCTTGGAGTTGATTTGAGACAAAATTGATATCATTGGAAAGCTCTCAACGAGCTGAATGTGATGATGGAATTTATTTTGGATTTTGAAAAAAATCAAAAAATAGATCTTTTATGACCCCATCTATTACACAGCATTTTTTCACTATCCCTACACTCCCCGTTCCCATATCCTGGAGGACCTCTATAGTAAACCTCGCATGCTCTGCCTTCATGAAGAAACTCCCATTGTGTCCCTCTTCATGAGCAGATCAATTCCCTTTTGCACCATTTCCCTTGAAACTTCTGTTTTTCCCAGTTTACAAGATCGACACTACTGACCTTTGTCTCCCCCGCGCCGATGTGCAGAGAATAGCACTACTCCTCAAACCGACCGGTGTAGTTTTTAACCCCGTATAGAAATTACCTGCATACGAATTCTAAATCATAGGAAAAATAACAATGCAAGAGCATAACACATAAAACACATATACGCAGAGATTTCCCACTGGATCCAAAAACCGGGACTACCAGCTTGATTTTTCATTATATTCCTTTCAATGTTAAAATACATATTTATACATGCCGAAGCATCCAATACCATGGACCGAAA
>APFE030036720.1:13109-46653 GCA_000404065.3 Pinus taeda | reverse complement strand
AAAATGCTTTTCGCCTTTATCTACCAGCTTACATGCACATCTACTCAGTCGTAAATGCAGATTGCTTGAGATTGTTTGAACCTTCAATGATTGAGGATCCTAAAGAGCAAAGTAAGTGCCTTCTATTGATGACCTGCTACTTGAATATCTGAATGAATTGAAGGAAGACACAGTCTTGGATAGGAAGGTGAGGACAACGCACAGAGGAGATGTTGAGTACCTCAGAATTGGACTCAAACGTTCGAAGCCAAGTAGTGCAAAGTGGATTGAGATTGGGCAAGTGAGACAACAGTACCCTCACTTAGTCGATGCTTAAAAGAAAACCAACTTTTGGTGTTCCAAAATCTTTTCAGTGGGAAGGCCGTGATTTGAATTGGATCCATAAAGAATGATTAATAGAGCCATGGCTATACCAGGTCGGGATAGACATCAAAGAATTTAAAACAACGATCAAAAACACCTCTAAACCAATGACAGTGGCAGCCAGCATGGAATGACAAGGACCTCGGTCAAAGCACGCTAATCGAGGCCCATGGGGACTGTGCGGGAGGTGAAATTAGTCCCTGGGAGGCCCGGATCGGGAAATAGAGGGAGTTTTTGATGCGCGATTAGCGCGCTGGGCGAAAACCCTCAAAATGGAGAAGCCCCGAGCACTCGGTCACGTGGGAGCCAGGAAAACCGTGGGACAAAAGGCTAAGTGCTAAAGGCGAGACTCGCTCCGAAACCGACGATATTGATTGAGGGCATCCATGGGTGGTAAGCAGTATTGATGAAAAAGGAGCGATTCCACTCAGCGCCCAATGCATGACAAGCAGAGGAGAGAGAAGACCGCTGCTCATCGCGCGGTAATGGTTGAGCTAGTCAATCGTGCAGGACGAGTGAATGGCATCGGATTTGGGGGCTCCAGATCTAACGGCTGAGATCGCGCCCATTGGAGAAGACGGAATTGACGGAGGGTTAAGCTGTAATTTAGAAGAACTTGAGGTCCTCTTTGACCGCCAAGGTGGCAGAAGACTCATTCCACGACGTAACCAAAGAATTGAACCGACGAAGCAGGCTGACGTAGTTTGCAGAAGGACAAGTGGCCACTCCCTGTGAGCTTGATGATGACGCTGAAACAGGGAACTCCAAGCGAAGCTGTAGCAAGTGAATCGATGGAGGGGAAGAGGAAGCGAACCGCCATGAGCTTGAATGGTTTTAAAGCCATGTACAAACCAGACAGAGGAGAGGAGTCGGGAACCGAAAGACGGAACAATAAAGACATAAGACAAAGAAGAGAAGAACCAGTAAGGCAAAAAGTAGAAAGAGGACAGACGACCAAGCTGACCAAGGGCAGTGTTGAGCACCAGAGAGCTTGAGAGATTCAAGCCATCCCTGAGAGGATCTGTCAGACCAGAGAGGTCAAAGAGCTGGTAAGGAAGAGATTTTGTGTACTCTAGTGGTTTGGGGAATCCAAGAACCACCCTGCCAAGCCAATCTGTTTCAGGAGACTCATATTGAGCTCCTCCATTGTAATTCTCTGCTTCAAGACACAATAAAAAGAAGGCCACCACTGAAGCTGTACCGGAGATGTAGCCCTGGAGGATAGGGTGAACTCCTTATTAATTTCTTGTGTTCTTGTATTTGCTTACTGTATTTCTTTGTTTTTTTCCATTTTTAAGTGTCTATGTATTTGCAATATGATCGATCCGTTGCTTAAATAACTTAGACACACCAGCACATGAATCTGTAATACCTCCAATTAATAATTCTTAACTGAGGTCACTCATCGGGTGATTATCAGATCAATAAATCTCAACCTTAATTTGTGTATACTACTATGAATATTCTAGACGATTAATTGAACGTTAAATCCCAACCATCCACCTAATGAATATTGATAATTAAATTAAAATTCTAGATTCCCTATTTTAAAATAGACACAATTATCAATGTAACAATTATTGGAAGAAAGTTGTCATTAATATCAAAGGGTCATAAGTAGCCCCTAGAGTAAATCAATATTTTGGTGGATTGAATCAAGGAAAACAAAAGAATGGATTACACCATCTTCTAGTGCTTTCCGAGGCTTTATAACAAGCTATGGATCATCCTCTAACTCCTCCCCGTTGAGGAGATATGATTTCTCAAGATGAAGATTGAATTTTTGGCCCTCACATAAAGTCGCCCTGCTTAAGTTAAGTTGACCCTTGAGGGTCAACGATGCCTATAAATAGGTTGCCCCCTCTCCCATTTTTTCAAGTAAATTTTGGTCAAGGAAGACAAGAAAAATTCAGACATGTTGTGAAAAGGTTAATATCTTATGAACCAAGGAGTTAAGAAATTGGAGGGTAGTTTTTTGGAAACTTGTCTTCTTGTTATGGTTAGAGTTTTCTAGGAGTTTTTTTATTTATTATCGATTTGGAGTATGTTTATGGAGAAAAACATTTTTATTATCAATTTGGAGTACGTTTTTGGAGAAAAACATTTAAAGAAACTTGGGCCCTTGACAACATTCCTCTGGGCCTATTTTAGGTACAAATTCGGCTTGTCCCGAGGCTCCACTTGAGGCAAATTCAACTTCTCCTAAGGCTTTACCTGAGGTAGGTTTCAACATGCTTTGAGGCCCCTTCTAAGACAGAATTTGACCCATTCCTATGGTCAAATTAGGTCCTCTCCCTGAGATAGTATTCAAGCTCAACCCTAAAGTTAGGCTAGCTAATTTGAACCTGATTTGGAGTAGACCTATGAAGATAATCTAAAACCTGATTTGGAGTGGACCTATGAAGAAAATATAAATTTGATTTGGAAGCAGACCTATGAAGCTAATCTAAAATCTAATTTGGAAATAGACCTATGATGTTAATATTAAACCTAATTTGGAGCAGACTTGAAAAGAACTTCTGGTTTGGAGTAGACTTGAAGTTAAATATAAACAAGTAAGATCAAGGATAATCCTTTATAATGGTATGAACTAATTAATATGAAATCCGAGGTATGTGCGAGCGCATTCTTTTGTAGCATTCTAGAAGATTATATTGAAATACAACAATGAAGTGATTGGTCAATTGTAAGTGGGTCATTATCCTTGGTAGAGAGCCCAATTCTCTTCATTTTATTTTTATTGTGTGGAGAGGCCCTCTACAATCTAGCATGGGGGAGACGTTGTCACGTAACATTACATTTAAAAATAATAAAATAATACATCTATTAACAAATTAAATTAGTAACAAAAAAATTACCATCGCCCATAAATAAAATACTTCAATTTCACTTTAACTTTATATCAACTTTAAATAGAGAAAAAATAATTGAAAAATAATTAGCTTTTTAATTTATTTTTTAGTAGAAAACATATATGTGCTTTCTTGATACTTAATATGGAATTGGCAAAAAAATAATATTATTGATTTGTATGTTGTTTATTTCATTCTATCTTCAATTTACTTGTAATATTTGAAACAAAAATACATTAATAACAAAAAATACTTTAGTGTCAGCCACAAGTAAAATATTTATTTTAATGTCCATATTAAAAGTGTTGCAGGGAACTCAGGCATGCCATTCAATTTAGCAATTACTCTCTGCCAAAAATTGCATAAAAAATTATACCCTACGTTGGGTCAATGTCCATATTAAAAGTGTTGCAGGGAACTCAGGCATGCCATTCAATTTAGCAATTACTCTCTGCCAAAAATTGCATAAAAAATTATACCCTACTTTGGGTCAATGCTAAATTAATAGGCTTTCTTTGGGAAGAACTAATGGACTGAGATGTGAAGTAGATAAATTAATTGTCTGCTCAAGCACAAGGACTTGCATAAATTTTGGTGGCTAGTAACCATTAGTAGATCTACACATTTACATAGTACTAAGAAAAACATAAATAATGGTGGAAAGTAACTCTTGATGAGTGTATTTATTTACATCTTACTCCAATCCATTTTTTATGCAAAAACATGCTTAAATTATGGTAGGATATAAATGAAGGTAAATATGCTATTTACATACTTATGAACCACTTTCAAGGATTTTTTTTTTGATTGTTTCCATGGAAAGCTTAAGAATAAAAAATAGCTATACAAATATCTAAAAATCATGCATGAACATTGCAACCATGTCCATAAATTATGGTCATGTCTATATAAAGAGATAAACATTATAATAAAAATAATTCAATGTATTCACATGTTAATGTGTATAAAGTGAATCATAAATAAAATATTTCAATTTCACCTAAATGTATGTGTTATATATATTAAGTCTTAAAATGTCTCCTCTAGAAAGAACTTCCCTACGATACCACATGTGCCTTCATATGCCATTGATGTGAGTGTTAGACTATAGAAATAACTTGGGCCATTGGATTGATTCGATCGGCATTAATATTTAGTTATGAAATGGTTCTAACGACAAGAGAAATATTGAAACAACCCTAGAATGGATGGCACCGTTTTCTCCCCTCCTTAGCCTTGGGCTGCACCATCATCGTTACCACGGGACTTCTGACGAACCAGGGATCTGACAAGTATGTCATGCTCAACGACTGTGCCAGGCTTGTTTCACCAGATCTTTACGGTGATACAAACCTAGTAATTCATGGAATCAATCACGTTCTTGATGATGAAAAATATGAGGTTCTTTCCAATCTTGTGAGGTGTAAGGCCAAGAAGGGAAACAAACGACACAAGAATTCAGGAAGAAAAGGATCAAGAATGGTCTGTGCCTACCGTCGTCACCATGCCATGAGTCCACATAGTCGCCTCGTGGTTTCTTCTCGGCGCTGTGGAAGATTTACATATGCTATGAGGTTCAAACCGCGGGCAAGGCCGTTATAACAATTCAAAGAAGTCACGCATCACGAGGCGAGAAATGAAGGTGCTGGAATCAACTCCCTATTTTGAGTTCCCTGTTTTCATTAATAGATGATGGTGTAAAACGGGGTCCTGGAATCGACTCCCACACTCTACTACATTACAGGGAACGACACAATAGTTGCAACACCGAATTTCGGTACTCCAGGCTTCAAGATTTCAAAGGGATTAATGGATATGCCACTGTTTGATTTAGAAGCCGTGCCTTTTGAGGATGATATTGATAAAGATCAAGATGAAGCAGAATAATTAATCATTTTCAGTGACTATCATACATTTTATATTCGTATGTTGTTTCTTCGCTTGGTATGGTGTCATTTTTACATTTGTATTATTTGTGAATTCAAATACTGGTTGGATAGCCTCAATAGAGTAGTTCCTGATGGGCTGCTTGAAAATAACAAGCAGTTAATATACCGCCTTATTGTGAATTCCAGTGCCGATGTTAATACAACATATGAGTAGGCAAAGGCCAATTTTTTGTGAATTCCTTACTTTTAGCAAAATCAATAATCACTAGAAGGCAAAAACGATTCTGGTTGTAGTGGGCACATACAACTATCTGATTCGGAAACATCTATCCCAAGCTCCATGGCTAACAGTGAGGATTTAAGTGAAGTAGAGGAGGGTCTACAACGATGCTTGTTGCTACATCTATCATGCTATATTAGTGATCTAGGGATGGTCGAGCTATTACTACAGTATTGTGCCATCATCATAATTAATGATGAGCTCATAATTAAATATTAATCAATCTACGATCTGATAAATTTTTTATGACTTATGATTATGTAAACTTTATTGCATCCGGGCTCTCTAGCTGTTATGTGTTAAATATATTTAACACTTTGATTAAACCCAATTACATAAAAATATAAAAATTAACAATCAATTTCTTAAACCTAAAATTTAATTTGGAAAGCAAGTAACTGTAACGTAAATATTTTTACTGGGTGAAAATAAAATAAAATAAAAAATAAAATAATATTTTGACTAAGCCCAAATTAATAAAAATTATAAATAAATTTCTTTAAAAATAAATTAAATTAGAAAGATAAATGAATATAACATTTAACTGGTGTTCAAAATAAAATAAAAGATAAAAATAAAAAAACTAGATAAAAATAACCCTATAAAAATAAAATATTAATAAAAATAAAAATGACCCATAGTACTGAGAACCCAAGGTATTGATCCATATATTCATGTGAAATGTAACCTATTTAAAAAAAATGTATTAATATTAATTTGCAAAATACAACAATTTTAACTATTTTTTTGTGTTTAGATTTTGAATTTCCTTTATTTTACAAGGTTATTCCCTTCTCTTATAAGGTTAACTTTAGGTCTTGAGTTTCCTTTCCTTGATAAACTGTGGAGGTAAATGTTAATTATTCAACTGAAGGTGAGAAATATATAAGCACATGACAAATATGCAGAGCAACTGCAGCTAAAAACGTGGGAATAGTTATGCTTCTATCAAGCTGTAATTTTGATACTGGCCCATATTTGTTAGTTTTTCTTATATTTTTCTTGAGTGTTCTAATTCTTTATTATTTTTCGAGTTACCATTATATTTTTTAGTCCAGTTATTGCATATTTTCTTTTCATAATCTCCACAAATAAGATAGGCTGCAGAACTTGTCCAATCCATTTGGTTTCTGTAAAACAGGGTTTTCCATTTTGTTAAATGGTCTAAGATTATAGATATTGAGTTGATAACAGGGTTAGACCGTTCTCTGAATTCTTATTATCGTTGCGGTTGGCAGGTATATTATAATCGTTATTACCACATTACTCACTATTTGACCAAAAATTAAAACTTGGTGGTTAAGGTTGACAATATAAAATACAAATATTTAGTTATTTTTAAATATTTTGTTTTGTTTTTGTTATATTTTATTGGTTATAGTCTTATGATACTGGTACATGCATTGTAATTGGTTTATGGTGAATTTTTTAGGATTTATTTTATTTTTATTTTTTAAAAGTTGATAATTTTTTAAATTTTTTTTTAATATTAAAATGAAGTTTTCAAATTTAAATTATTTTTAAATCTAATAAATTTTTATTTTTTAATAGTGTAATATTTATGTGGTTTATTTTTCAGCTAGAAAAAAACAATATTTATGGGGTTTTTTCACACAAGAAATAATATATAAATACATAAATTGAAAAAAAATATTTAAAAAACATGCTATAAATTGGCATTATTAAATATTATAAAATTTTATTTATTTTTATTAATTTTTTATACAATTTTAATTATAATTACATTAAAAAAATTGTACTCTTCATATCTTCTTGAGATTGCATAATAACCTCCTCTTAACTAAAATATGGATGGATTAGTACAAAATAAAGACTCTTAATTTTAGTGATTCATGTTTCAATTTTTTTCCTTTTTGGTGGGAAACAAAATCCCACAACAATTTTTTTAAATGGTTAACAATATATACAGAGCTATCTCTCCATTAATGGGCGGGGACAATATATGCCTAGTGTAATCACAAGAGAGTATGGTGATCTTGAAAAAAAACTATGTCAAAATAATGTTTAACCCACCAAAAGTCTATATATTTTAAGTCATTTCATTAATTTTCTAATTATATATTTAATTTTTCACTTGAATTTCCCACACTTCATATTATGAAAAAATAAATGAAAAATAATATCACAACATATAAAGTATATAATGAATATACAGATCTATAAAATGTATTATGAACATTGTCTCATTAAACTATTCTCACACTCCCTTTGTGAACAAATGAGCCTATAAAACATGTTATTTACCCATTTTCCTTAATTATAAAATTAAACAATATAAATAACTAAAAATATCCTATATACTAATTCCGTGAAAAATAATATCATAACTTATAAACTATATAGTCAACTTAAATGTTTATGAAATGTATTCTAAACAATGTCTCATCAGGATATCCTAACAACTAACACTCTCCTTGTGAACAAATGAGCTTATGAACATGATGTTTGTCTATTTTCCTTGGACATGGGATTAAACAATATAAATGAATAAAATGGTCCTCTCTACTAGTTCCATGAAAAAAGTTATCATAACTTATAAAAATGCACTTATATTAAAATGAATTTTTCAAAATAAAATTTCATAAATCTTGAAAATTTAACATTTTATTTTTTAATACTGTAAAATAATCTATGTGGTTTAATTTTCAGGTAGGAAAAACAATATTTATGAGCGTTTATTTTCACACAGGAAAATAATATATAAAATAAAAATTTGAAAAAATATTTAAAAACATCTCGTATATAAATAAACAATTATAAAATATTATAAAGTTTTTATTTCTTTATATAGTTAAATTATAATTACATTAAAAAAAATTGTACTCTTCGGATCTTCTTGAGATTGCATAATAACCTCCTTTTAACTAAAATACGGATGGATTAGTACAAAATAAAGACTCTTTATTTTAGTGATTCATGTTTCAATTTTTTTCCTTTTTAGTGGAAAATGAAATCCCACAACAATTTTTTAAACAGTTAACAATATATATGCCACCGTCCGATAATGTACTTGGTTAAATTTGATTGGTAACATATACTACCCCGTGCATTAATGGACAAATAGCTCCATTGTCACAACTTCCATCAGCTTGTGTAAATACATAGAAGTATTGTAAAAATGAAATATATTTATGCATTGATTGGTAAACGGTACAATTTACTATCCGACTATTCATTGTAATATTTATATATCTTACAGCCAACCTTATAATCTTAATACTCTCAAACACTTGGATTTCCATTGTCGTACCCTATGGCTTCGCGCTGGTGGGTACGACAACAGTTGGTTTCCAAAACCTATTAAATGTCAACTCGCCGAGAGTTGAACAGCTGGACCTCTCCTCGTGATTTGCTCTACTCCATCCAGATATTACCCTTGGCGGTAGCTGTCGACATAAATGTTGCATGCGAGGTACTTGGTGTCTCGGGATTCCGAATTAGATCGACGGAGGTAATCCCTTTCCCTCCACTGAACGATGAGGAATCGTTCCAGTGATTTTACATGGAACTCTCCAGGGTTTTAGACCTCATTTGTTATGTGCGGGTTTGGCTTCCAGAAGGTTCCTCTGATTATAGTTTCGCACCAGGGTTTTGTTCGCGTTCTTTTGGTTGAAGGCGAGTCGAACGCCGTCTAATCTCACAGCTCCGGAGACTGCTCAGCGAACCAGGTATTTTCCTACGCCATTCTTTTACTGTTACCCTCGAATGGATCCGGTGTTGAGTTTAAGTTAAGATAATGGTTCCTAATTTTCTCCACTTGTATGAACTGTGCAGAACTTGGGGCGATTCTACGCCGCGATTATGGAGAGCTAGCAGTTCCGCCCAGGTATAAGGATTAATCTTTTCCGGGTATGTTCCTCCAAAACCCTTGCTGTACCAGAGATGTTGATGGATAGGGTGCCGGTTCCAATGGCTGAATACTTGCTCATTCTTTTGTCAGGTTGATTATTGATTCCTCTGTTTTGAAGAAATGGTTTCACCTGTATCATCTCTTCTGCGGAGAGGGAGATCTACAGTTGCCGCTCCATGAGGCATTGGTACTTATGAACTTATATGAATGTATCGTTCATGTCTTATTCAAGAACTATGAGTTCCTGGTTATTTAGGATGTAATATTGTGTACTGTTAACATTGGCACACAGACATAGCCATGTATAGTTTCTCTGTTATATATTGAAAGGGTTTCGTTGAATGCTTTAAAATTTTGGTTTAACCAGCTGTGCGCTCTTGGAATATGGTAACTGTAATATATATATATATATATAATATATATATATATTTATATATATATATATATATAACTGCTTGTTTCATTCTTGTGCTTTCTTTGTTTCGATATGGGTTAATTGATTTCTGAGACTGTTGATAACTCGGCTAACTTGGCTTGATAGGCCTCGACATAATTTATTTTTATTTTAAAAACATCGTATGAGTTTGCTCTGGTAATTTACATGTCCATTTTTCCACCAATGCTCTATCTGACATGTTTAAAAGATTCTTGTTATATGGATTTATGCGCATTCAAGCGCTCTGAAATTTCTGGGTTAAGTTCTGAGTCAAACGATGGTGAGCCTTGTCGGAAGTCTATTTTCGTTACCCTAATGTATATATGTTCATACATTTACGGCTATGCATGTTAAGGGGTTGACATGATCTCCAAGTTTGTAATTTTTTTCATAGTTAAGAGTCTAATTCAATTGATGTTCATATATGCGAATGTTGCGTTTGGAACTGTTTAATGATGGATTTATTAGGGCATTGGAATACCTAATGAAATTCAGACTGTCTTCGTTCTATTTTATATTGTTCTACAGGTATTATACCGTAATTTGCCTAAATGCTGTTGCTTGACATTTATATGCTGTAATGGTTTAGCCATAATGAGATTTCTATGCAGTTCAAAATAAACTCTTCTGCTTTACCATAAGTTACAGAGCAGGATTTTACTATACTCAATTATAATTACTGAGTTTAATTGCTTCTAGAAATTTGTAATGGTTTAGCCATAATGAGATTTCTATGCAGTTCAAAATAAACTCTTCTGCTTCACCATAAGTTACAGAGCAGGATTTTACTATACTCAATTATAATTACCGAGTTTAATTGCTTCTAGAAATTTCAGTCTTCGCTCTTACTTTATGTCTAGTTCTACTCAAATTTACTACTGTTTCCCATTTAATGATGGTACAGACCAATGATTAATTATCTTTTTTTTTTTTTTATAAACCCTCCTGTTTTCTCCAAGGTTTTGTTACTGGATTTATGAGGCTGCGGGTGTCCTAACAGATACAACCACTTTGATCCTAAGGCACCTCCTACTCTGAGTTCAGTTAAATGATCCAATGTTATTACAGAACAGGGTTCCCAGAGAAATGTCCCAGAGAAATGTCCCTTACAGATTGTAACCAAATAATTTTCATATAACAGAACGCTCAACCGAGGTAATCTAACTATATGTCTGATAACAAAACAATATACTTACCTGTACCTCTATACGTACAGTTTTCCCACTTATCCAGAGTTCTTGTAACCAAATAATTTTCATATAACAGAACGCTCAACCGAGGT
The DNA here is from genome assembly GCA_000404065.3 of Pinus taeda. Lineage (NCBI taxonomy): Eukaryota > Viridiplantae > Streptophyta > Pinopsida > Pinales > Pinaceae > Pinus > Pinus taeda. The sequence continues at coordinate 35,680 of APFE030036720.1, read as the reverse complement.
AATCTAACTATATGTCTGATAACAAAACAATATACTTACCTGTACCTCTATACGTACAGTTTTCCCACTTATCCAGAGTTCGGGAAACTGGTTTCTGGCTTGTCTTTCCTCCCGTCCACAAGACTCGTCTGCAAGACCGAATCTCCCCCCAAGCTTATTTGCCAGACCACTGCCTTCAGCAAATTTGGTGCACCTCTGTGCCCATGCTATCTGGTCCTCACCATACTTAGCATGATTCCTTTCTCTTTGCCTCCTCCCGTCTGTTCCTCAACAACCCTGTTCCCCTTTTTTCCTCCTCCCATCTTTACTATGGAAGAAAAGAAAAAACAGTTAGGGTTTTCTTTTCCCCTCCTGTTGGCAACTGTTTTCTTTAAATCATCAAGAAAACAAGAAAAGAAAACAACTTCCCCATGAGAAGTTATCATATTTGATTTATTCAATCCATGCTCAATTCTGAATTAATAATATTTATAATTACTTTAAAAAAAATAATAATCCTTGTTCAATGTTTTACCCACGGTGATAACAACAGAAAAATTATTTATAAATTTTCCGGGGTCATTACATCCATATATATTGGTTGTCTTTTTAGACTACCTATCCCACACAAGATTTCCCATTGTAGTAGGTCTTGAGCCCCGTGCATTAATGGATAGATAGCTCCATATATATTGGTCTTGGGCGATGGCATCGTAGTAGAGCATGGTGATCTTGAAAAAAAACTATGTCAAAATGTGTTTAACCCACGAAAAGTCTATATATTTTAAGTCATTTCATTAATTTTCTAATTAATATAATTTAATTTTTCACTTAAATTTCTCACACTTCATATTATGAAAAACAAATGAAAAATAATATCATAATATATAAAATATATAATGAATATACAGATTTATAAAATGTATTGTGAACATTGTCTCATCAAGCTATTCTCACACTCCCTTTGTGAACAAATGAACCTATAAACTTATAAAATATATATTCAACGTGAATGTTTATGAAATGTATTGTAAACAATGTCTCATCAAGGTACCCTAACACTAACACTCTCCTTGTGAACAAATGAGCTTATGAACATGATGTTTGCATATTTTCCTTAGACATGAGATTAAACAATATAAATGAATAAAATGGTCCTATCTACTAGTTACATGAAAAAAGTTATCATAACTTATAAAAATGCAGTTATATTAAATGAATTTTTCAAAATTAAAATTATTTTTATAAATTCTGAAATTCTGAAATTCTATTTTTTTAATTAGTGTAAATATCTACGTGGTTTATTTTTCAGGTAGAAAAACAATATTTATGAGGTTTATTTTCATACAGGAAAATAATATAAAAAAATAAATTTGAAAAAAATATTTTAAAAAAACATCTCTATAAATTGACAATCATTAAATATTATTAAAATGTTTTTTTATTTTTTATATATTTAATTAATAATTACATTAAAAAAAATTGTACTCTCCACATCTTCTTGAGATTGCATAATAACCTCCTTTTAACTAAAATACAAATGGATTAGTACAAAATAGAGACTCTTAATTTAGTGATTCATGTTTCAATTTTTTCCCTTTCTTAGTGGGAAATGAAATCCCACAACAATTTTTTTAAACAGTTAACAATCTATTTGCCACCCATCCAATAATGTACTTAGTTAAATTTGACTCGTGGCATATACTACCCCGCACATGCCTTTTTAACCACCTATCCCACACGAGATTTCCCATTGTAGTACATCTTGGGCGATGGCATCACAATAGAGCATGGTGATCTTGAAAAAAAACCATGTCAAAATAGTGTTTAACCCACCAAAATTCTATATATTTAAACTCATTTCATTAATTTTCTAATAATATATTTAAATTTTTTCACTTAAATTTCCCACACTTCATATTATGAAAAAAATAAATGAAAAATAAATATCATAACATATAAAATATATAATGAATATACATATTTATAAAATGTATTGTGAACATTGTCTCATCAAACTATTCTCACACTCCTTTTGTGAACAAATGAGCCTATAAAACATGTTATTTACCCATTTTCCTTATTCATAAAATTAAACAATATAAATAGCTAAAAGTATTCTATATACTAATTCCATGAAAAATAATATCATAACTTATAAAATATATAGTCAACGTGAATGCTTATGAAATGTATTGTAAATAATGACTCATTAGGGTGCCCTAACACTAACACTCTCCTTGTGAACAAATGAGCTTATGAACATGATGTTTGCCTATTTTCCTTATACATGGATTAAACAATATAAATGAATAAAATGGTCCTGTCTACTAGTTCCATGAAAAATGTTATCATAACTTATAAAAATGCACTTATATTAAAATGATTTTTTCAAAATTACAAAAATTCTATTTTTTAATTAGTGTAAATATCTATGTGGTTTATTTTTTAGGTAGAAAAAATAATATTTATGGGCTGTAACAACATTTCCGGTAAAAATCACATAAAATAAAATCTTGTCGATGCCTTTTGAACCAACCAGTGTGGTTCATCTTGTGCTGAAGATGAATCACACTTGGTTCGAAACGCGTCCACGGGATTTTATTTTACGTGATTTTTACCCGAAATACTGTTACAACTAATATGGATCAAAAGTCTAAATTCTACAAATATTTATGGGGTTATTTTTCACACTGTAAAATAATATATAAAATATAAATTGAAAAAAAATATTTAGAAAAACATTCTCATAAATTGACAATTATAAATAATTATAAAATGTTTTTTTATTTTTTTATATAATTTTAATTATAATTACGTTAAAAAAATTGTACTCTGCAGATCTTCTTGAGATTGCATAATAACCTCCTTTTAACTAAAATACGGATCGATTAGTACAAAATAAAGACTCTTAATTTTAGTGATTTATGTTTCAATTTTTTTCTTTTTATTAGTGGGAAATGAAATCCTACAACAATTTTTTTAAACAATTAACAATATATACAAAGCTATCTCTCCAGTAATGGGCCGGACAATATATGCCACCCGTGCGATAATGTACTTGTTTAAATTTGACTAGTGGCATATACTACCTCGGGCATGCCTCTTTAACTAGCTATCCCACACGAGATTTCCCATTGTAGTACATCTTGGGCCATGGCATCACAATAGAGCATGGTGATCTTGAAAAAAAACCATATCAAAATAGTGTTTAACCCACCAAAAGTCTGTATATTTTAAGTCATTTCATTAATTTTTTAATTATATATTTAATTTTACTTAAATTTCCCACACTTCATATTATGAAAAAATAAATGAAAAATAATATCATAACATATAAAATATATAATGAATATACATATTTATAAAATGTATTGTGAACATTGTCTCATCAAACTATTCTCACACTCCTTTTGTGAACAAATGAGCCTATAAAACATGTTATTTACCCATTTTCCTTATTCATAAAATTAAACAATATAAATAACTGAAAGTATCCTATATACTAATTTCATGGAAAATAATATCCTAATTTATAAAATACATAGTCAACATGACTGTTTATGAAAGACATTGTAAACAATGTCTCATTAGGGTACTCTAAGGGTAACACTCTCCTTGTGAACAAATGAACTTATGAACATGAAGTTTGCCTATTTTCCTTTGTACATGGAATTAAACAATATAAATGAATAAAATGGTCTTATCTACTAATTCCATGAAAAAGTTTATCATAAACTTATAAAAATGCAATCAACGCTATAAAACGTATTATAGTCAGTGTGCAGGTTAAGAAAAGTATTGTGAGCACTCTCTTTCAGATGAGAGGTGTTTTAATGACACTGCAATCTAACATTAGCTCTAGCTCACCGATCTCTGTGATTAAAGTACATTGCAACAAGACTATTATATAGATGCACATATTTTTTTTATTATCTTAAATTTAATTTTAAATAATTTTAAAATTAGACATATTTTTTTTGTGTAAGCTTGGTAGTTTTTTTCTATTGATATTTCATGAAAATAAATGTCTTTAACAACAATTGCAGGGGGCCTCAATCTACCCCCCAGAAAACTAATTCTGTTGGCCACATCTCTACATCTAACCCTGTCCAAAATTTAAAAAGAGTTTTCTTTACCATACAAGTTACATTAACAACTTTACCTATTATATAATTCTTATTAAAACAATAAATGCTAAGAGCGATATAAACAAAGTTCTATTGATAAAATAAAAAATAAACCTTAGTTCTCAAATTCAATTTTAAATAATTAAAAAAATTACCTTTACTTAAAATTTCAAGAGTTTAATTATTATCCAAACTTATGGGAACTGGAACTTTTATCAAAAGTTGTCGCATAATAAATTTTAAATTACTCGGAATCAAAGTTACGAGAGAAAAGATTCTCTAATCTTTTCGCTCACATATATATGATACATACGATAATTTCGCATGTAAAAAATATTTACTTTTATAGCTAAAATGCTGCCACGTAGTCCCATATGGCACAGACTTTCCCGTTATGAAATAAACGTGTAATCCCACGACAAATCCACCCCCGGAAACTTCATCTGCCGAGTCACGATAAAACAATGATGAATCACTTATTCACCAACTTCGTTGCAATTCTTTCAATGGCAACGATTTTAAGAGGAGGCAATATTTTAGTTGTGAAGAGGCTATTTCTTTCTTAATATGCGGTTGGTCCATCCATTTTACTGTAAAAAGTTTTACAGATTTGTGAATTTCAAGTGTAAGTAAAATTTAAATAATTTATATTCCGGTGATTAGAGATTTTTATAGTTGATTATATGGTTAGAATAACCGTGTGTAATATATGTGAGTGTGTAATATATGTGATTTGTTTAAAATTTTGGATAGTGACACCATGTATCGTCAGAACACTATCTGAAATATTGGACAGATCACACATATTACATAGTGTTATTTGGAAATCTCTAACAATAATTTATATTTATAATTTATTAGTTTATATAATAATTAATTTAATATATGTATAGTTAAATATTTTGACATTTATAATATATAAGTATTTTTATAATATTATTTAAATTATATTAAAGTTTATAACTTTAATAAAATAAAAATTTAATTCTTATATTTAATATAATTAGTAATAATAAATTTTAATATTAATGTTTTCATGTTATTAATTATATTTTGCATAAGAGATAGGTACTAAGTAGTAATGTTGCATATTACACTTGTTTTATAATAATTCTTGGAGTGGCCAATTAAAATGTCATAACAATACTGACCATTGTACTCGACATTTAGTGAGACATATCAATTTGAGGAGAATTTTTTTTTTGCGAACACAAAATCCTAGATTCAAAACAAACACTTCATAGGAATTGAAAGCCATAAAGAGTTTAATATCTGAAACTAACTAATCACCCAATAAACAATAAATGTACTGGACTATATAAACCATTATTAAATTTTAGCAGACCAATTATCCAACCATAACTGCTCATTAACAAATCAATTATTTTACCAAACTTAATAAATCTGGAAAACAAAGTACATACTGTTTGTACTTTGCTGGGAGACGTCAGGGTTGATAACACCCTGCCAACTCTCTAGCTCTCTCTCCCTTCTATTGTACGTTGTATGCCCGTTTCTCCCTCCTGCTCATGAGTATGAGTCTGACCATACCATCTTATAATTTTGACAAGAATATTACAATGATTTCAGTGAAAGATCACTTTTTTTTGTTAAAGCAGAGATATATATTTTGTTGTCACGAGCTAAATCAATAATAAATTCTGCATGCAGTAAAGGAATGTCACTAAGTGGAATTCGTTCATTCTACCTGTAATTCAAGGTTTATATCTTGACTTTTATATCATGAACCCTACCCACCAGAAAAATTACAAGCCACGGTAACACATATTTTTTTTAATAAACAGGCTATATTGTTTTATGTTTTAGTAAAAAAAAAAAAAAAAAATTAAAAAAATTTTGAAAATTTTAAATAGTTTTTATGAAATTAATAATCATTAAAAAAAATTAAATATTTTTGAAAATCAAAATAAATTTTGAAATATTTTAAATTTGGTATTATTTACATGAATTCACTATTTTTAGTGTCATAACATTTAATAAAAGATATATTTATCAATCTAAATATTAATGAAATAAATTATCATTATATGAAGTACTATCATAAAAATTAATAAAGAGTACATCTATCAAATCCATTTTAATATCTATTTTACTATATAGTTTATCAAATAAAAATAATATAAGATAATAATAAAACCATTCATATATTAGATTATATCAAATCAAATTTAATTAATTTTTTTCTATTTTTAATTTCATATGAAAATAATTGATGTGATTCAAAATTTATAATTTTAAATAAAATTTTACATAATAATCAAAAAAATAAATTAATTTTAAAGATATATTAATATTATAATATAAGTCCATCTTAATTGAGATTTATATTATTATATAGCATATTTTCTATATACTTGATCTTTGGAGGTCTTAAGATTTAAATATCTAAAATAACTATTAATTTCTTTTTACATAAGAAGTAAGTATTAAGCAACAACAATACATATTACACTTATTTATGTATAAAAAAAATTTAATCTTTTTTCTTCATAAAACAAAAAACTAAAAAACAATTGATTAAAATTTTTTAAATATCTTTAAAACATTAAAAATATTAAAATAGTTTTAAACTAAATTCTATATAACTTTTCCTTCACCAAACTCATTAAAATTCTTTCACCAAAATCTCATTAACACCAAAATCTCATTAAAATAAAAGTTTAGAAACCATTTTAGGAAAGCCATATTTTGGGACACCTCATTTATTAGTACTCCATAAGGTGGGTTAGAAGACCTTCATACAACTTTTCTATTTATCTAATTTTTTTTAATCTAATAAGAATTATGTCCAAAAAACAAAGTTTCATTTTAATACTGAGAACTTTATTTTAAGATTTAATAGTTCATTTGAATTATAAGATTTTGAGAAATCAATTAAAAAAATTAATTACATTAAGAAATCAATTAAAAAAACTAATTACATTAACAAAAAAAATGAGATCACTCTAATGACCGTAGTGTAAATTATAAAAGGTGAACTTTCTTCTTTTTAATTTAAATTTATTATATTATTTTTAATTAAATTATAATATTTTTTATTTATATAATATTATTAATATAAAAATAAATTTATTAATTTTGAAAAATATCCAAAAACATTTAATTTTTATAAACTTACTAATCACAAACATAATAAATAATAATTTTAATTTTCTAAATAAAATAAATAAAAAAATTATTTAACACTGATGATAGCAGTGGTGTCATACAAAACCTTGTCTTGATGTTTTTTACAAAGTGAATTTATTAAGTATACCATTTATTGACCATATATATCTTCTACATTGGAATGGTGGTGTTGGCTCCAATACCCGAGTCAAACTATTGACATTTTGGGGACTTTTACTATTTGCACAACAAATCCATATATATCACATTGCTATATATGAGGATTCAAACGTCATTATTGAGATTATTAATGGTAGAGGAGTCCTCTCTAGTCTCTCTCTATCTAGTTGGCTAGAGCGCATCTCTATTTTGACTGAATCATTCATGGATATCACTTTCTCTCATATCTACAGGCACTAGAATAAGTCATTGAAAAAGGGGTTGAACATCGCCCTTGTCATCATCCACTATCAATAGAAATAGGGTAATGAGATAATAGATGAAGGGGAAGTTGCTGTTAAGTGACTCTATGTTTGTTCAATTGAGTAACATTCCCTAGTCTCACTCTTGGCAGTTTTTTGTCATTTACATTGTGTATTTTTTACAATAATTTTGCCACCATGCTTGTTATTTTTGAACTTAGTAAATATGAAGGACAATAATGTAATGTAATGAATCTTAAGGATGTAAGCATGTAGTCTAGCATGCAGTTCATGTGTAAGACCATCCTCCCACATATATCTAAGTAACTGACCAACCAGAGTAAACATGTGACGAGAGGCTACTGTGATTGGATTCAACCTCCTATGTGATCTTAAGAAAGTGGAATCGACAAAAACACAACATACATACCTTCCACATCAACTACAGGACTCCTAGGAACCATCCCAACCACTCAGGTAGCTCAGGTAGCTAGGCCCTAGGTCCCACAGAAGTTTTAGACCACTCGAACTCTGGATGCTCCCATGCTATGGGCTTGACAACGTCCAGGAGGCTCTGAACACTCTCATGAAAAGGCATGCCAGTGTCCAGAGACTATTTTTCTCAGTGCTGTGCCAGCTTTCCCGGGATTTGAGCCACCTTTTTAGGCTCAGAGCCCAGGTTACTGCCCAGAATTGAATGACACATTCAGAAAAAAAAAAAGGATAACAAGGAAACAATGATGCAAATGAAAATACTTGAACAAGCCCTTAAATGGACCCCTATTACCCATGACCGATATTTCATAAAACACATAAAAAATATGTAATATACAGGTGTAAACGACAAATTTAAGCATAAGGGTCTCATACTTATATGAGAATCACTATGAAGCATTGTTCCCTTATATCATTTGCTACATTATTAGGTCATAGATACATTTATCATTCATTTACAAGTAAAAACATGATGAGAGCCATACATAGCCATTGTCATCAACATATACATAACCAACATAATAGCAACAAAAATACCAAGAAGATCACAACCATATGATCCACATATAAACCAATATAATACTCATAAACAATCTAAACTTTGAAACGGGAACTATAAAATCAAAACGAGAACTCTGGCCAAAAACCCCGTAAAAACATAAAAAACTGTGCTAAAAACAAAAAGTGTTGATGCTGGAATAACACCTTTTTTTTTCTAGGGCAAATTTCCAACATGGCAGTGAAAACCAATTTTTTGTGCAAAAATTGTCCAAAACACACCCTCAAAATGAAAAGTGTTGATGTTCGAATAACACTTTTTTTTGTCAATGGTAAATTTTGTACAAAAAACACGTGACCCTGAAAACGAAAAGTATTGACGCTGGGATAACACTTTTTTTTTCAAGAGTAAAATTTCAACATTTCGAAATAATGGCGTAAAAGATTTTATCATGACCCCAAAAAACATTAAAATTTCAAAAGAATAATGAAAACATAAAATAAAATAAAAAATTATAAAATTATAAAAATGAAAAAACACAAAAAAAAAAAAAGTTAAAAAAAATAACAAAACATAAATTAAAATATATACTAAAAACAAACAACAAACACCACATAAAAAGTTTTCTTTTGTTGGGATTTTTAGCTTAAAGAGGATGCCACCACCAGACACTATTATTAGGCTCATGATCAATGAAAATGTAGGAATAACCTTCTTTTGGAGTGTATCTTCCATGTAGAGCCAAATACCAAATAAATTCATCCTCTCGATCCTGTATTCTTATGTGTGCCTCAGAGAGAGAATTTGTGTAGATATCCCAGTCCTTATGCCATTCAATTGGTATTTGAAGTTCCTGAGTAGATTTCCATTTTTGACCAAATATATAAGAATTTTTTGGGTCTAAAATTTGATCTAAAGTCATTATTCTAGATGCCTCAAGGAATTGTATTAAATTTTGGGGGAGGATGTGCGCATTATCACTTCCTGACCACACATCTAAGCTAATACGAACCCTCTCACCAGATCCTACCCTTTGCGCCAATTCAACTCTGATATAACCAAAGGATTTAAAGATGGCTCGCCAAATCATAGAGACATCCAACCTGTTCCATCTGGGCATTCTGATCCACTCCTCAATATGAATCAGGCTAATATATTTACTGGTGACCATGTCTCACCGTAAACTATTTGAATTGATCAATTGCCATCCCATTTTGGTTGTAAGTGCTTTCTAAAAACAAGTAAGGTTTTTTGATCCCCCAACCTCCCCAGTTTTTGGGTATGGCGATGAGATCCTAACTAACCCAAGAAAAGAGCATGGCTTCCTTTTTCCCTCTCCAAAGAGACCTATAACAAATCTATTGTATTATGTGAAGAATGTCTTTTGGGATCCATGATAAAGACATCCAATATACAGGGATGGCCTCCAACACATATTTTATAAGAACTAATTGACCCGCCCCAGATAACCAATGGTGATGCCTTCAAATACCAAATGCCTATAGGGAAATATCTATTTTGCATAGATTAGTTCGAATTGTGTGCACCCCGTAGCTGATAAAGTGATTTTTTCCTGATTAGTCTCCATCCCTGTGGCCTTATACAAAATTTTGAGCTTATCGTTGAGCATTGTGGTATCATTTATGGCCTTGCTCAGAAAAATGAGGACATCATCTATGAAGAGTAGATGAGTCAAGATAACATTTGCAACAATTTTCAAACCTTTGAATCTCCCTTGATTCCTTTCTTCAGACAACAACCTACTTAGACCCTCCATGACTAGAAGGAATAAAAAAGGTGATAAAGGGCATCCTTGCGTGAGACCATGTTCCACGTGGAAGAAATTTGTTGTCGATCTATTGATAATAATGTTGTACAGTACATAAGTAATACAACACATTATCCATTTTATGAATTCATATTGAAAACCTATGTGAGTCAACAACATCCGAATGTACAACCAACTGGTCCTATCATATGCTTTGGAAAGATCTATTTTTAGATCATTCCTTTTAGATTCTTAACTTTTAAGGAGTGTAGTCCTTCCTATGAAATACCTATAGCTTCATGGATCTGACGATTTTCCAAGAATGCAAATTGTTCCTTAGAAATATGCTGGGATAAAATAGGCTTAATTCGGTTTGCAATGATCTTCATAATGATTTTATATATGCAATTACACAGTGAAATAAGCCTAAAATCATTAAAGGTTATGGGATTATCTGATTTGGGAATTAAGGCTATGAATGTAGAATTGAATGCATTGTACATTCTCCTATTATTCCGACAATCCTCAATCACCCTTAGTAAATATTGACCTACCAGGTATAAAAAGGCAAGGTAAAATTCCACAGGCCATCCATCTAGACTAAGGCTCTTGCATTTTTTAAACCACTTTAGTACAACTTCTAGTTCCCCCATCATCACTGGCATGTTCAGTTCTTCATTGAATTCCTCATTCACAAATCATGGAAGGAGGCTAGCTACCTTTATAACTTCTGCCAGAGACGCCTCTTGTTGTGGTTTGAACAAATTACCAAAATGTCATATGCCAATATTAGCTAAGCTCCTGAAAGTATGAATTGATGATCACGCCTCATCCTCCAGGGACCATATAGTATTGAAAACCTTCTGACCTCTTACATGCTATTGGATTTTTTTATTTTTTTTATTGTTGTCTCCCGCCTAGAGCCAGATAACTCTACTCTTAAGTCTCCGTTTTTCTTCCTTCTCCCTTAATATCTTGATTTTCTCTGCCTCCAATTGCAAAATATATAGTTTTGATTCTAGAGTATCATACCCTCCACTATCAGGATCTTCTAACCTGGCTAATTCATACTTTATTTTACAGAGGGTCTGCTCTTCCTTTTTTGTTTCTTTTCCTCTTCCCATTTTATTGTCCTATGCTTTAGGCGAATAAGGTTTCTAGTCAAGTGCTCTGCTGATGACCTTTCCTCGATTTGTGAGCTAGCTTGCCATACTTCTTTGACAATTCTTTGAAATTCCTCATCCCTTAACCATGTTGCATTAAATTTGAATGGTGCATGCACCTTTGGAGAGTTTCCTACTACTTTTAAAAATATAGGAGAATGATCCGATATTCCTCCCGAACCAACCTAATGCCTAACCGAATCTATCTTATCCATCAGTGGTTCATTGATTAGGAATCTATCAAGACGCTTTGCTAACATAACATTGTCCATTCTATGATTTCTCCAGTCAGGTTGAATGTGTGATACTTCTATATCAATAAGGTTGTTTTTCTCCAGGAGATGTTCAAAAAAATCCTTGAGTGAATCCACCTGTGTATGGCTTCCCCAGGATTTTGCATGGGCCATTGAGAAATTTAAATCTCCACCCAATATTAAATTGTCAACTTGCATAAATGATGATCCCATAACATATTCCCAGAAAACCATATGATTTAACATGGCCCATATATATTGACAATCCTAATGTCAAGACCTAATTCTTAAACATACACCATTAGTACTCCTTCCCTCCCCCAAATATTCACTAGCATTGTCATTCTACAGTTTCTGCCTACTGCAACTTGACCAAATCTAACTCTCACATCTAAGGCATGGAAATTCCATCCCGATATCATAGATTCTAATAGAGATACAATTTAAACACTATCCCCTAATTCCTCTTGAAGGAATATCACATCCAATTTCTCAAAATCTAATAATCTTCAAAGGGCTAATTTTCTAGCAGGGCTAGCCAACCCTCTGCAGTTAAAAAGTAAGCACTTCGTCAAGAAACCATGACTGGGTTTCCTTTTGCTCTAAGAAACCCATCAAGAGATAATTGTCTTCCTTCTGCTACATCAATACTTTCCTTATGTATGGATTTCGATATATAGGACTGCCTGCCTCTAGTGGATTTGGGAATATTTAGTGGAGATAAGATACATATACCCCCTCTAGCAACAATAGGCTATTTATTCAAAGATATCAGGTTATATCTATGGCTCGTATTAGATTCAGATGATGTATCTGTCTTCGAGGGCACTGATACCTAGGATAATGCAAGAACAATGGGGAAATGAGTTGGGCAACATACAGGAACCGAGGCCTTGGGACAAGCAACCACACTTAAATCACATAAAGATAATACCACCCCAACATTATTTGGAGGACAAGAGACAAAAGAGAAGTAAGATATAATAAATGAATTATTAGGTTCCAAGGATGGGAGAGATAGAATTTTAGTTCGAAATGGGAACTGATGAAGAAGCTCACGCATGGGTAACCCTTGGAGATGCCAGTCTAGGGGATGAAGCTTGCCACCCTTAATTCTTATCCGTACTCTTTTGCTGACGAATCAAATTCTTTTGAGGCATCTGGATCATAGCATTTGGGCCTTCTCCATTCCCAAGTGTGCCTTCATTCCCACCCGAATGATCCTCTACTGTCTTCTCTATAACGTTCAGTCCCTAAATCCTCTCATTCTACATATCTTCATAATTTATTCAATATTCTCTCAATATTTTGCAAAATAAATAACATTAGACACATAATATGTAGTTATATATAAACCTTCCTAAGAACTTATTAAAGCTAAGAAAACATTATTAAGTGCAGAAGGAGAGATTTAATATAGCCTTTATTTTCCTAGGAAATTTATATGGGCCTTAATTTGTATATAATTTGGAGGGCCATCATACCACCCTGCTGAAACTGTTGCTCAACCACTGAGAAACATATTCATCTTATTTTCACTTCTTTTATTCACTCATTTCCTTGATTATTTGACTGACATCCCATGTTATGCTTGATGTAGTTGGCCCTGCTAGATGAAAGCCTACATTTTCCTCAATTTATTTCCATTTCCTTATGTATCATAGGGTCTTCTACTTCCTCCTTTCTCTTCTTAGCTGGTCTTCTTGGTGTCTCAATGTCTTTCTAAGGCTCTTGAGAATTTGTCTGTATTGTTGGAAATTTGACTTGAACCTTTGATCATGCCAAATGAAGCTCAACCAACCCTATTTCATATATTCTTGTCTCTATTTGTTTCTCTACCTATACCGCTATATTTTCTTCTTTTTCTTCCCCAATTTATGTGAATCTTGGAAAGGCCCATTAGCACCATTTATATTATGCAATTTTTCACCGTTTGTCACACTTGTTAGGTTCCTATACCAATAGGAGTCATAATTTTTGAATGACTGAGATTAAGCCTTGTAATATGTACATATTTTGCTTTCTGCAAATGTTTTCCATATTGAAAAATTAACAAATGTGAAGAAGGTATGTCCTAAAAGAATAATCAAAGGAAAAAAAGAGTAAAAGGGTCAAAAAAGATGAAAAATATGAACCCCAAGAAAAGGAAAAAGACCATGAAAGTGAGCAAGTCAAAAGGCCACTACTATTTACTTTTGTGTAGAATAAATGATTGTGTGCATCTTGTAATCCTTTCCACAATCCATGGTAATCAAACTCTTTAATCTTGATTATGCCATGCTTTAAATTTCATGTTGATAGTAGAGAATAAAATCTGACCAAACTGTTTAATCTTGGCAGATCTGTAGATAGGTAGAGTAAATAAAAGGATCTCAATTGTTTAATCTGAGCCCTTGGATGTAATAAGGTTATATTTAGTTAGTTTATTATTGTAAAGAGAAAGAAAAATGTTTGACAAGGGTTTGCTAGCTCAAATGCACCCTAATAAAGAGAAGTAAAAATGGTAGGATGAGTAGATGGGTAAGTAGAAGAAAGGTTGCAGAAATTATGATGGTTGGTTAGACAAAAAGCATATTTATCATTCTCATCATGAAAGTTCCAAATGTGAGTGGGTAATTAAGCATGCAAATGGATATTAAAGTCAATTAATTAACTTCCCTCATTCATTCCACCTTTTACTTACATAATTTCCCACAATAAAGTTCAAAGTACTTAAAAACCCTAAGTTAAAGAGGCTCAGAGCATTTCTCTGACTTTTGGACGGACCGGACCCTCAACTCAATGACTTATAGGCAATAAGTACTAAAAACCCCTTACAAAAATTTATCCCCCTTCATTCCCCCTCATTTCCTAAGAAAACCCCTTTTCCTAAGGTTTAAACACTACTTACTTAGAAAAAGCAATCACCCCCATGTAAAACCCCTTTTTCCCAAAAAACCCACAAAAACACCTTATCCTAAGTATTTATGTTAATATGTGAAAAGCATTCAATCATGAAAAACATTTACTTAGGGTATGGTGCCCCTTTCCACTCATTTTAATTACTGATTTTATTTATTAAATCCCGCAAATAAAAACCCTTTTCCCCATATATATTTAACTCCCGCATATTAACTAGCCCTATAGCCTAGTTTAAAATATAAACTATAATTTCACCCAAACCTCGAAAACCCACTAACTAATCGATTTGTGATTAAGTTAGATAATCCCCTATTTAAACGCGTCGCTAATGATCCCGACGCCTTAACCCCGCTTTAATCCTTCATTAACTCAAAAACCGCCACACTTAATCACCCGCTGGGCCCTCCACTAGCCTCCATGCAACTTCTTCGCCTGATCACCGTACGATCACCTCCCTCCACATCCAACAACCCTTACCCATATTGGGCGGGCCCGACGTCTGAACAATACCCACCCGATAAAGTTGTTTTCCTCTGGGCCCCCGATGCTACGTGTCATTCAACGTATGGAATCGAGTGGCCTCCCCCCAATACCACCGAACGCCCAAAAGCGGTGCGATGGAAACCACTTACCGCCCGCCTGCTACGCGAAAAAATAGTTACTTTTCACCCCACTACACGACATGATGACTACTATTCACCCGTACCCGCCAAAATTGATTTCTGCACATAAAGCTAAAAAGCCGCAAATCATTTGTTTTTATCATTTTTTCAACTATAAACCTCCATGCATGCACTTGCGAACGTCGAAGCTGTCAACCTATGTCTAATCGCACCCTAAAGATGCCACAGAGCACCCAGTTCACTTTCCAGCCTACACAGAGCCTTTTCGACTGTTCGCAATTACCATCCACCCTGTTCAGAGCTAGTTTTCCTTAAATTCCAGGTATTTAAGCCATAAATTCACTGGAAAACCTGTCAATTTCAGAACCAATGGATGAGTTTTATTAGTTATAGAAAAAATTAATTAAAGAAACTTAAGCAACTTGAGCTTAGTCTGTACTAAACTACCATTGCCCTAAAAGACTGAAAATCACCTCCCCCACTCTCAAATCCACAAGAACTGAGAATGGCTACCCCAATTGCCATGGATGTGAGACCTATCTCTACACCCCACTTAGACCTAGACCACCTTCCCCTGGTTGTCAGGGATTTTCAGATAAAAGACACCACTGTCCATGGTTCCCCACTCAAATTACTTTGCCAAAGTAGGGATAGATACTTGAACCAGGCTTTGGTTTGTGGGAATCCAATTTTCCCAAGTACCAGTTCCTAGAAGTCCACATTTTCCCAGAAATTTTCCACTACTGTCATGCCAATTATATTCCTAGTCAAAGAGCAGTCATGTCCCCAAGCCAAACCATACTGTTCACCAGTACTGTTGAATCTATAAATGAGATGCTACAACTCCTGCCTGGCCAAAACTTGACTCCCCTCTCCATTGGAGATCTGTTGGACTTATTTCCTAAGCTCAGCCTTGCAAGATTGGCCCAAATAATCCATACCTTCATCCTAGAAGAGAAGTATACCCACAGTGACCCCCCTCCATGTGTAGCAACTTTATTTTCTCCTTGGGGTAGAAGTATTGTAGATATGATATCTAGAGTCCTTGGTTATACCACCAGTGAATATATTGATGAGATTATTCTAGCCTTCATGTCCATATACACTCTAGGATAGCCTCCTGCTGTTATCTATGACTATGCCAAATTTATAGCTGATAGGATGCATGACCAATTTCTTAGAATGAGCAATGAGAGAGTCTTCAAATACTCCTCTGTTTTGTACCACCTTTTTCTATATTTTTAGTCAGACAAGTTTCCCTTCACCCTGTAGAAGCTTGATACAAAAGGTCAACCCAGATCAACCATTTTCTAGACTCCATTGGTCCACAAATTTCACTCCCCATATTCATATGCTGACTTTATTGACCTATTTGTGCATCCAATTGTGACAATGTCGATAGGAAGCCCTCCTCCAAGAATCAGTTCAGACATAAAAAGGGTCCTGCAATTGTCAAAACAAACCAAGGTAGGTGATTGGTACTTGTACCAAAATCATACCGAGATCAGAATCTATGGTTGCATGCTGGCACCATACAAACTCCCCAAATACCTCCTAATGAGGTTACTTGCTTTAGAGTACTACATGCATATTATCAGTGCAGATGAAACAAATTTTGTTAATGCCAAGAAGAAGGCCAGTCTCAAAATCAAAGACCAATTAGGCCCCTTCATATGTAACTCAAGGGAAGCAAGCCATGAAGCAGATTTAATATTGCAGAGCATGAAATTCCAAAATAGATTTACCTGGAGATATGACCCTTTGGAATTCATAACCAAGAAGAGACAAAAGGTCAAGCTAGGACCTTTCATCCATCACCCCATTCCTGAAATTGAAGCTTTTGTAAACCAATCTAAATGGGTAGAAGGGACCTTAGTAGATCAGGACAACACCAAAGTAGACATTGAGAATGCACTCATTGACCTACAAAAATAGCTTGATGAGGGTTATTTCCTGCAGGTGCCAGAAGAATCACAGGTACCAGAAGAACCATAGGTGCCAGAGGGATCAGAAGTACCAGACCTGTCAGAGGTGCCAGATCAAACAGACATACTAGAGAAATTAGATAAACCAGAAACCACCATGAGTACTCCTCCAGTTCTACAGACTCCTTTAAATGAGGAGAAAAGCCTCAAGAGAAACAGGGAAGGGGCCATTACTTCAAAAAGAGAAACATCACAAGCCTATGCAGAGACAAGCCAGGCTAAGAGACAAAGAGTCAATCCTATCTCTGAACATGAATATACAGAGGAAACAACTGAGGTTACAAGCACAGGAAGAGATGGGAGCAGGCTTGCCACTCCATCTGGAGGCATCCTATAACCTTCCACATCACACATTCAGATGTTGGAAAGACAACAAAGTGTTGAGGTATCCTCTTTCAGAATGCCAACAGATAATGACCAAGACATTAAGGAGAAATACAAAGAAATAAATGCAAGAAATGAGAGGCTGAAAGCCTAAACCTATGCACAGTATCTGAAGATGACCTCTACCAATCAAACAAGGCTTATGTCAGCCTTTTATGTTAAAGAGGAGAAGATGCAAATGACCTTCATCAAGCCGACCACTCAGCAGCCAAGGACAACAACAGATTTTAAAAGGGTGGATTTTGAAGTACTGGTAAGGGATATTCGTCCCATTGACCAGATTGAGCTACATAAGCAAACAGGTGAGATGATTTATTCTACATTGATAGGGAAAGCCATAGCAGCCCACCAATTGCAAAACTCTTTAAAAAATATGTCAACTCAGTTTCAGTTGGAGAAGGCCTCCTCACAAGCCAAAGATACAAGAATCAAGTCTTTAGAGGACTTAGTGATAGAATTGGGACATGATCCCAAGGATGTGAAAGAAACAAAATAACTGATTAAGAAAAAAATGATGACATAGCTGCACTCAAGAAGCAGCTAAAAATACCCCAGCTGCATCACCCATAGACACAAGAAGTCCTGGAGACAAAACAAGAACATGAAGAGCTCATGGACTTGGTCCTGAAGCTAAATGATCAAATCAAGGAGTTAGAGAAGGAGTTGGACACTTTAATTCAATCGAAGCAAAGTGACTTGGCCACAACTTCCACAACTGTCATCCCCATAGTGTCAACAATAGTTCCTTCCACAATGGCAGCATCATTGGAACCTACAGCTCCACCTGCCACAACACTACCAATTACAATTGAGTCCACTACAGCAATAGGTACATCAACTGAGAAAACAACAGAACTGGTATAAGCTATGGAGGAGATGTCCATCCAAGCTACAGATCTCAAAATATTAAAGGAGAAAGTGGCAAGTTTGGAAACTGATTGCAAACTTGCCCAAATTCAGCAAAGAGAAGAAACACAGAAAGCCCAAAGAATAGGTGAGAAAATCAAAGTCCTAGAGAAAGATTTGACATTGCAGAAGCCACTAGGACAAACTAAAGAGATGCTCTGGGCCCATATCATTGAATCTATCAATGATATTTGGCCACCAATCCAAGTTATATTTGAGCAAACTGAATTGGTGAAGGTAGCCCCTGAAGCCATCCAGAAAGTAAGGGAAGAATTAGGAGACAAATCTAAGGATGCAAATCGACTCATCCACCTCCTGAACAGTAAGAAAAGATATGAGCTCCATGAGTTTGGCATAGAGGATAGGTCTGAAGCCATCCTAGAGATTAAAAAGGTTCTTTCCAAAAGAAACCTCATTCTCAAATTAGAAGAGAAGTGCCATAACATGCAGGTAGCCATTGACAGGTTTATGGTTAAATTTCAAATTTTGAGGAACAAAGGCCTTCCCAGTGCTATGGTCATCAATGAAAAACTCATGACCCAATTGGACTATAGTGATAGACTCAGGAGATTGACCAAGGAACAAGCCAGCTCTTTAGGCATTAAAGCCCTGCCAACAGGCAAAGTATTATATGATACATTGGAAAATCTGTTTTTCCTAGAACATGAGGTGAAACATTTGTTTCTCACCAAGCCCAATTAAAATACATAGAGGAAAACGAAATTTATAGAAGAATGTTGAAAGTGAGATTGCATGAGGCAGAATAGTGGGAGAAAATGACAGATTTCCTATGAAAAAAATTTACATCAGAAAGTTACCACAGTAAATCTGAAGGCAACTAGGTGAAACAGGTAAAAGATAGATCAACAGGGTCAAAGAGTATTAGTGAAAGATCAAAGTAAATAGTATTCCAACGTAGAAATACCACAACTATTGGCCAGCTTTAAGAGCTCAAAACTCAATAGAAACAACCAGCAACACCATAATAAAAGGGATAGCAAGAAAGCAGTTCTACACCTGTCTCTATCTTCATGGATGAAGATATTTTATTCCCTAGATTATATCTCAAATTGTTATGGGATATTTTAATTATTTTTGTATAAATACTTCTTCATTTGAAGTATTTTGGGTGGATTCCAAGACATTTCTATAGACTTTTTCTCTCAAATCAAAGTTCTATTGTATCAATGACTGGATTGGCCTGCTGGATCGAGGAATAAAGATAAGATATTTTA
Source organism: Pinus taeda (assembly GCA_000404065.3). Taxonomy (NCBI): domain Eukaryota; kingdom Viridiplantae; phylum Streptophyta; class Pinopsida; order Pinales; family Pinaceae; genus Pinus; species Pinus taeda. The sequence goes on along the minus strand of APFE030036720.1, from coordinate 15,807 downwards.
CAGGATTCTTGTGTAAAGCGAAATACAAATAAGTATTCTCTCATGTTCAATGTTGTTTTTCTTATGTTTCTTCCATAATATTTTGTGTAAATTTCTAAAATCTAAATGTATAACAAGGAATGATATTTCAGAAATTGTTTAAATGTACTCTGTCTTGATTGTTTTACATTTTGAATGTTTTCTCCTAAACTATCTTATCTAGAGAATTATTAATTGCTCCTTAGCTTCCGTAGTTTCTCCTCTGATCTATAGCAAAGGATTCTTAATTGCTCTTTATTCATGATCACCCTCTGTTCTTTATTCTGATTCCGGTCCAAGGATTCTTAAGTTCCCTTTCACCCTGGTTAGAATCACTTCACCCATTAGGCCTAAAGATTTGAATTTTTCTTTGCTAGCCTGCCTTGTGAACATTCCCTTTAATGATCTAGTCCAATAAGGCTATCCATTTATTGAATCCATAGCCCAATGGCTTGAAGACCTAGCTATATCCATCTGCTCCAAGAATTCCACCACCCAACCTTCAATTCAAAACAAAACCTCATGAACACTAAGAACTAGCCTAAAATCCTACAAAAAAAGTTAAATTATAAAGAGAGAGACCTCTCTAGACTTAGGTTGGCTAGAGACTAAGCCTAAAATATTGGTTTGTGGTTACCTCGGATGATTCCTTCTTTTGATAACTTCTAGGGAAAACTTCTGAGTGATAACAAAACTAAAAAGGACAATCGGGTTACCTAACTGTTGCACTGTTTAAATTTAGATTGTATAATACATAATTTTTTCCCTTTCATAACTAATATATTTTGAACACTTTTGTCAAATGTAAGTGGAAATTATTTTTGAATGATGTTTCTTTTGAAGATTCCCTTACTTTTCAAGTCATTCGAGGCTTTGGTGTGTGTCATGGGAAAAAAATTATCGTCTTGTATCAATATGTTTATCTCCTGTAGTAGTATATAAATTTCCCATAGAATCTTGTCTGTATCATGTAGTAGTGCCTCTAGGATCATGTAGCATGTAATTTGCATGCCAAGAGGTGGTGGGTCCACCATTTTATTTTTATTTTTACATATTTTTTAAGTATTCTTGTCTCTCTCTTTTAAACAATATTGCATGTAAAAAATTGAGTTAAGTGAGTTGGGCCAACCTACATTTATTCTCTTTTTTTCTTTTTTTTTTTCCCTTAACTATATTGCATGAAAAATAAACTTGGAGTGATTTGAGTTAGCTGAATTTCCCTCCACCTACTTTTTATACTGCATGATAACATCCCACTTTCTTAAGTCTTTTTCCACTTTTGTTTCATTTATCTCCCACACGTGTGGGTTTCCTTTGAAGAAAGGTTAAGTGACTTGGTATATAAGGCCAAGGTTTCCTGCTATTAATTTTGGCTATAAAAGACCTTTCCTTCTCACATTTTTAATATTTTCTCAAGCTATAATATGTTTGAAGGATGAGGTTTAAGAGATGCATACCTATGCCTTATCATGAGTGTTTTTTTGTGTAGGATGTTGTTGTAGATGTGGATGATACCTTTTATGATCCTGAAGCTGCATGTGATAATTTGTTGGAGTTCCTAATGCTGATAGCCTTGTTTCTAGAGGTCTTCTAGGTATTTTTGTTGTTGTTGTTGTTGCTTCATATCTTTGGTTCAGATGGCTAAAATATTGCTGCTAATATGCTCATGATGTGAGTGTTGTAGTTGATAATTGACCAGTTGATTCTTACATGAAATTTTTGAATAGGGGTGTGGTTGCTTTACATGTCTTCTGAGATGTCATCTTCTTGTTTCCCTTTTCCCACACATTTGTTTGTTGGTTTTCTTTTGAAATGTTCCTTGTTTATTGAGGCTTGATAATGCAGGTCCTTTAGCAGGTAGGTACCATTATGGATCATATGTTGTTACTTGTGGGTGAACAAGGATCTTGTAGCAACTCAAGATTAGAGTTGTAGTCTTCTAGTGATTCCACGGTGATTGTTTTTTCAATCTGGTGCTCTAGCTATGGTCTTGTAGGGTTTATGTAGACTGTTGCAGGACTGCATATCTTCCTATAGTAATCACACAGACCCTTCTAGGATCAAAATTTCCTTTAGGTGTTTCCTCAAAAACATTGATAATTCATGAATAAACTATTGATAATGATCAGAGGCCTTTTATATGGTGGAAGAGGTGGAAGAATAAGTGAAAATGAGTTTTTTTTTTTATGGAAAAAAGTGGGATTGAGGGTGGAGAAGAGGTGAGGTGGTGTGGAAAATGAATGATGAGGCTATGGTGGACCCCCTCTCTCGTTATTGTGTGGAAAAAACAAGATTTGTCCATTCTTTTTGTATCAATGAAAATCTTGTAGCAATACATGACATATAACACTTTATGACTGAGGCAAAAATGGGTGAGGAAGGTCATTTGGTGATGGAAAAACTTGGGGGAAATGACTGGGGCAATGGAGTGCATTCATAGTGGATTCAGAGAGCCAATTTAATGGATGTGGAGTTGAATTTTATTGAAGCTGCTTCCCTATCTGTTGACCTCTATTATCTGTCATTGAAACCTTGTTATACCCTCCCTTTGATGCTCCTCCTTGAATTCTAAGGTTTGTGTTATGAAACCAGCTCACAAAAAGATAGAAAAGATAGATCAACGCCTTAGAATTCAGCCTCTTCGAGGGGGAAACCTCCTTTACATTACACAAATGAATGA
>APFE030036719.1:359516-373023 GCA_000404065.3 Pinus taeda | reverse complement strand
GATTCTTCAATATTAAGTTCCAATAATTACTCTCCATTAAATGTGGTCCATGATTATTTTGGATCTTCTTCTTCTTAAAGTTATTCTTCAATTGTAGCAATAATTTTTTTTTTCCAGCACTCTTCTAGATCGAAGATGAAGATGAAGAGGAGCTATTTAGAATTTTTGTACCTCAACATTGTAAGTGGGTTTAATTTATTCTTCATGTTTGAAAATGGTTGTGTAGGTAGTGGAGTGGGAATGGATCTCGAAAATGGTTGTGGTTATGGTGGAGGTGGATGGTGTGGGTATAATTGAGTTTTGTATTGAGGATATTGAGGATGTTGAGGAAAATATGGATCACCCCATTAAGGATGCTGTGTTGATATGGTTGAAAAGGAGGAATGAAATATTGAGGAGGACAAGACCATGAATATTGAGAGAAATATGGACAACCCCATTGAGAAGGATAATACCATGGAAACTAAAGTGAGGTGTTAGGTGGATAGCAAGGTTGAATTTGTGCATTATAGCTTGTATTGAAAAAGGAGGTTAGTTTCTTGTTGATATGAGTTAACAAAGTAGAGTTGCTCTGCACCTCCTTCCAACATCTCATCCACCTCTTCTCCTTCTACCTACAATAGTGGATGGAGATGTGCTTCTGACTGCACCACATGATTAAGTGGAGGGGTTAATGGTATTCATATTTTTTTTTTTATAAAAAAAATGAATGTGAATACCAATGCAATGAAAGGTGCCTAATGTAAATTTTGTTTTTGTTTTTGCAGAAAATATGGATGCATAAAAGAAAGAAGGAATCATTCATGGAACAAGAGAGTTCTTTCCTTGAAATCTACCTTGACAAAAACACCAAAATGTGATGAGCCCTAGTATTGTAACAAGAATTATGTAAATCCTAAGAGTACAACCTTCAATTATCAAACGAGGGTTCCAACAAACTTAAAAGGGGTCAACATTGTATGTGCAACAAACACATTCCTCATCGTAGCGTGACTCCCTTTGATGTAGGTGAGAGAAGGAAAGGAAACAACTTCAAATGAGTAAAGATCTAGGTAAGCTGCCAATTCTAAGTTGTAAAGGGTAAATAACAATAAGCAAATCTATTCTACTTTTTCAGTTGTAAAGGGTAAATAACAATAAGCAAATCTATTCTACTTTTTCTAGAAAGTAAACGACATAAATAAAATCTATTACATTTACAAAAGTGTAAAGAAAAATGATAACAAGCAAGTCTAACAGATCATGCTAGAAAGGAAATGCCATTAAAGAAAATCTATTGTATTTTCTAGGAAATGAAAATATTATATTACTCTTGCAGGAAGGAAATCACACGTTGCTTAATGTAAAGTGTGGAAAGACAATCTAAACTAATTGCAAAAATCAACATTCAAGAAGCAAGCAATGTAAAAGATAAATGTCGACCTTACCAAGCATCAACTCAACCAAATTGGCGTAAGAGCATTCATAGGTTATAAATATTATTCTACCATGAATTTGGAGTGAATAAGAGGTTGAAAACAAACTGCTTCAAGATTGCTACAAGATGCATGTTTCTTGAGTTAACCTATCAAATACCCAAGCTAATCAAAGAAAAGCATTGCAAAGAAAAGTTTGTTATTAATTTCAATGTTTTTAGGATTCAATAAAAGTGGAATTAACTTGAAAGTGCTTCATTATCTTGTGCGAAAATTCAACCAAAAAAAATTACTATTAAAAATAAGAACTTTTAGAACAATGAGTTAGTAAGCTAATCTAAATACCTGAATACTAATTAAACATAACTATCATTTGCACCAGATGTTGCAAAGGAAACATTGTAAGTCAGTAGCGCATATGGAAGAAGAGCATAGATGAAAAAATGTGATACCTTAGATGATCTAACTATTTCCAAATTTTAATGAAAAAATAAATCTTAATGTTAAATGTAATACAATCAAACAATCTACTCAAAATAGAGGCATGAGCGACTTCCTTCCCAAGTGCTCAATCCAAGAGCTTACTTTCATTAAAAATTGCATCCCAGACTAGACCATTGTCTTCCACCTTTGTCTTCCATTCCCTCATCCAGACTGGACCCTTCACCCTCATATGGTAATGGTTCCAGATCAATTTTTTGTGCAATTATTCTCTAGCGGCGTTTCAATTTATACACATCTCCATTAGCATAATCAAAGGCCTAGTTATTTTGATAAGGATATGTGGGAACTCAAATTTTGGTTTCTCCAATCAATTTTGATCAAGATGCATCCATAAATTATTCCCATGAAATATTGTTCCCTCGTTACTTGAAAGAAAACCTCCTCTCATGTTTTCATATGAGAGTCTAAACACACAATGTGTCTAAAACATTCATCAAGCTCCAAGGAGAGAAGCCAAATATGTGTGTCGTAGGGTGAATGGACCAATTCAATCCTTATTTATTCTTTGTAGCATCAAATACAATATCGTTGAGAGTGTAGTAAAAATCAGGCATAAGTAGCATTGTAAGTTGTTCATAAGGGAGCATGGTCTTCTTTTCTTCCGTTTCTGAAAAGAACATAGGCCACCTACTGATATTATGTCCTTAATAAAGGGAAGTTTGGACTGAAATGGATGATTTGACAAGGATAAAGGATTCTAGACAAGGAGGTTATGTTTAAGAGTGCTTTAAAAAGTGGTAGCAAAACTCAGATCTCAAAGACCTCAAAGGCCTTCCTCTAATAGTATCATGGGGAATCTTTAAATATAGAAATGTTGAAATCCTTGAAAACATATATATAACTCTTTTTCAATGTGCCTTCCAAAGTTAGTCAATCTTCTCAAACTTCAAATCTTTTTCATCAAACCCTACACTAAAAAGTTGATTCGTGATCCTATGGACAAATCTCTAACATGGGGATTACTTTGATGGATGTAGTTAAGGTACCCCTAAAAAAGGGGAGCCAGAGGTGTTCTCTATCTCAAATTCTCAATAACTCTAACTGTATCAGATTTAAAATAGATTAGGTGAGAATCAAATAACTACACCAAGCTTATTTCCCTAACAATACTCTTAAAACTAGTAGCCCACAGTGGCATTTACAAAATACAAGTGTTTGGTGACTCATTATTGTTAGATAGTGTACCCCAGATCATTTTCTACTGGGTTGGGGAACAGTGGCAGTGGGCGCCTTCTATTACAACAACATGCAACATTAAATTCCAAACAACAATAGATAGACAGTAAGGGCACATCACATATCTTAGTATTCCAACAGTAAGTGAACATGCATGCATGTATGCACCAGCCATAAATAGAATAGGATAATTTTATCATTAGATTTCAGGTTAAAGATAAAGTGCTAAAGTTCGATGAGGCAATTTGTTTTATTTTTCGCAGTCTTTCTGAATTCATTTTTTATCAATTAGATAGAGTGAATATCCAAATATCTAAGTAATATATCTATTTTTATGAACCCTAGGTGTCACTTATAAGAGAGAGTGAGAGTATGGATCTGTAATAGGGTTAGTTTGAGTTCTTACACAAAATACTTTCTAGCAAATTTTCTAGCATATTTTTATTCAGCAGTATTGGAATAACAGTAACAAGGGCGCTTTTGACATTGATCTATGTGTTCCAATGTATGTATTCCAACTGTGTTTATAGACTATAGTGAGATTCAAATTCCAGTTTTGATTACCCTTTAAATTTAGACAGTGTTAGTTTCCATTAGAAGAAGAGATTTTTTACAATATGTTAGACAAATTCATAATGGTATCAAGAGAGGTTTGCTGAAACCTTCTAAAAATCCTTGAATAAATAGTAGGACTCCTATCTATGAAAGGGAGTTGTGAGGAGGTAAGAGGGGTTAGATGTTGTGATCCATGCTTGAGAAAAGCACAATGAAGTTGTGATTAGGTTGTTGGGTTGTCCTTTGTTAGGCTGCTGATCTATTTTAAACCAATAAAAAAATTCAACAATTGTAGAAGAATCAATCAAAAATTTAAACCAATAACAAAATTCAACAATTGTAGGCAATAATCAATCTATTCTTAGAGCACTTCTCTTTGATCAAATAAAGAGTATTTTCTGGGAGCACTTCTCTTTGATCAAATAAAAAGTGTTTCACCCAGTAAGGTTTAAATATATCACATTTATAAAAAATACAAATGAATGAAATACTAACAATTTGTTTACTTTCAAATCTTTTGTTAACAACCGAACAACCAAATTTTTGGGTCACTTACCAGGGACTTTAATATATGTTAGTTTTAAATATTTTATTGTTAATTATTAACATAAAATAAAAAGATAATTAACAATAAACAAGATAAAACTTATTAGTAATTAACCACATTTAATTAATGTTGCTTATGAGTATTATATCACTGTCCAAAATATAATATAAATATATATATATATACACACACTTGATTATCAAAATAAAATTTAGTGATGTTTTTTTCCCTGGATACTATTAATAATTTGCATAATAAACCAAGATTTAATATCTATGGTTATTTTAAATAAGTTGTAACAGTTTTCTTTAATTTTAGCAGCTTGAAAAGTATAATTTATATAGTTTTTTTTAATTTTACAAAAGTATAATTTATATGGCTTCCCTAATTATATTTCGATGCTTATTATAATTGATGCCATATAATAGCTACTCTAATTTGTGGATTGATGCAAAAAAATAACATTTGCCTAAAAATTTCTTTAAAAAACTAAAAGATTAACATCTAAATATTTTATATTTTAATTTTCTATTTAGTGACTTCTTTTTTATTTATATTTTTTGGGAGTAAACTTGGTCAAATTTGCTATCAAATAGAAAAGAAAGATAACTAAATTTTAACTAAAATTCATTTAAAAGAAAATCTTAAAAACATAGTATATACATAAAAATTAAAGAAAAGAAACACACATTAACCCACCAGAAAAGAAACACACATTAACCGACCACTTGGTTTTTCAGATAAAAGTAATAATACAAGCAGTTAATTTTCACATGAAGAGCAAAACAAAATTCAACAATTGTAGAACAATCAATCAAAAATTTAAACCAAAAACAATCAATCAAAAATTTAAACCAATAACAAAATTCAACAATTGAAACAACAATCAATCTATTCTTGGAGCACTTCTCTTTGATCAAATAAAAAGTGCTTTCGAATAACAATATTATGACTCAACAACATTATCTCATAATTTGTATGAGAACATTCCACCCATAGCTCTAATTGCCAAAAAAATAGGGTTTAAATATATCACATTTATAAAAAATACAAATAAATTAAATACTAACAATTTGTTTACTTATATCACATTTATAAAAAATACAAATAAATTAAATACTAACAATTTGTTTACTTTCAAATCTTTTGTTAGCAACAGAAAAACTGAATTTTGTGAAAAAAAATAGAGAAGCTACTATACATCCGCAAATTTGATTGATTGAAAACAATTGATTGCAACATTAACTTTGGTATTTAATATGTTATATAATAAAACCTAACAAAACTTGTAACATTTTGAAAAGTTGCTAATAAAATATATGCCAATGGGTATTTGCTTGATCAATTTTCATGTAAAAGGCTTCCATCTATATTTCATATGGCCTAGTAATCGAGCTAACCTCATCACACATGAGTCTAAAATAAAGCAATTAGTACAACGCAAATAAAAGCTAAACACAAACAAAAACCAACCTTAAAATAAAACAGAGTTACCCTTGAAATAAATTATGCAAATGCCCACAATGTTATTATTAAAATAATGATTTAAGATGAATACACAAACATAAACTAAATGAAACACAAACTAAAATTAAAATAAAACAGAGTTATCCTTGAAACCATATGCACTGTTTGTACACTGGTTGGCTTGATGTTCTCAATTGTTCAGAGGAGAATATTAGCACACTTTCCAGAACTAAGAAACAAACGTAGCTCATGGAGACAACTTTTAACCAAGCTTTTTTAATGACTAGGAAATAGAACTCTAAAACCTGTTTTAGGATATACACTACCAAATTACAGTCTCAACAATACGACAACAGAGGCATCTAGACTCGTTATTATGATTAAAATAAGGATTATGTCTAATGGCTCATGGAATGAATGAAATACTAACAATTTGTTTACTTTCAAGTCTTTTTGTTAGCAACTGAAAAACTGAATTCTGTGAAAAAAAAATAGAGAAGCTACCATGCATATGAAAATTTGATGATTGAAAACAATTGATTGCAACATTAACTTTAGTATTTAATATGTTACATAATGAAATCTAACTTCTATAAACTTGTAACATTTTGAAAAGTTGCTAATAAAATATATGCCAATGGGTATTTGCTTGATCAATTTTCATATAAAAGGCACCTTCCATCTATATTTCATATGGCCTAGTAATCGAGCTAACCTCGTCACACAGGAGTCGTCACACAGGAGTCTGAAATAAAGAAATTAGTACAACACAAACATAAATCAACCTTAAAATAAAACAGAGTTACCCTTTAAATAAATTATGCAAATGCCCACAATGTTATTATTAAAATAAGGATTTAAGATGAATACACAAACTTAAACTAAATGGAAACACAAACTAGAATTAAAATAAAACAGAGTTATCCTTGAAACCATACCCACTGTTTGTACATTGGTTGGCTTCATATTCCGAACTATTCAGAGGAGAATATTAGCACACTTTTATGGAATATTAACATACTTTGTGATTATTATCTTTTTCTTTATCCACGTTCACTTTAATTAAGCCAATGTTTCTATGAAAATAAATTGTGGGCCTTCATTGGAGACAAATTACCTATATTGCTTTCTTATACATGTTTAAGCTTAAACACTAGCACTGCTTTGTGAATTATCTTATATGATTTTGTTTGATGGTGCAGTAGGTTCTATTGTAACAATAACTGAAACAATGAAGAAAAACAAGAAAAAACAAGAAGGTTCAACTGAATAACCAAGACAAGAAACTGAATGGATTGGAACTAAATGGATTGGAATTTGTTATTCAACAATTATTCTCCGCACATTACATTTCATGGGCATTTGATAGTTTTATATCATCAACCGTCGTTACATAACTAATATATCGGTATAAAACTGTCTAGTTACATTTACCCAAAGTTACTAATTCGTTGTCAAACTAAAAAACTTCACCTTGAATTTTTTTTTCCTAATCCCTTGCCCATGCCCATTCATCATCTTTTCTACAAGCCAAGAGAAGCTAAACACCACCACAGCTTCTCTACTGTTACTGGCTTTGTGAATATGTCTGCACAATTCTCTCGTGTATGGACCTTTTCAAGAGCTACTTTTCCGCCATCGATCAAATGTCTCAGAAAATGATACCTTACATCAATGTGCTTGGTTCTGCTATGATAGGCAGGGTTTGTAGCCAAATGAATAGCACTTTGACTGTCACAAAGTACATTCACATTCTCCTACGTTCTTCCAATTTCATCGAGCAGACCCTTTAACATGATTGCTTCTTTACTGGCATATGAGGCAGCTATATATTCGGATTTAGTAGTGGACAATGCAACTGTTTCTTGAAGCTTTGACATCCAACTAATTGCTCCACCTGCAAGAGTAAAAGACATAACCTGTAGTAGATCTTCTTTTGTCCAAATCACCTGCATAGTCAGCATCTACATATCCGCAGACTGATCCTTCACTACCATTAAAGACGATGCAATGGTCACTTGTGCTCTTAGATATCGAAGCACCCATTTCACTGCTTGCCAATGTTCTTTACCTAGATTTGCCATGAACCTACTAAAAACTCCAACTGCATGTGAAATGTCAGGTCTTGTAGATACCATCGCATACATTAAGTTGCCTACTGCATTTGCATATGGTACATGAGACATATACTGCTTTTCTTCATCAGCTCTAGGACTTAAAACCAAAGAAAGCTTAAAATGGGAAGCTAGTGGAATATTAACAAGTTTCACATTGTTCATAGATAACTTTTCAAGTATTTTCTCCACCAACTAATTGCTCCACCTGCAAGAGTAAAGACATAACCTGTAGTAGATCTTCTTTTGTCCAAATCACCTGCATAGTCAGCATCTACATATCCACAGATTGATCCTTCACTACCATTAAAGATGATGCAATGGTCACTTGTGCCTCTTAGATATCGAAGCACCCATTTCACTGCTTGCCAATGTTCTTTACCTGGATTTGCAATGAACCTGCTGACAACTCCAACTGCATGTGAAATGTCAGGTCTTGTAGATACCATCGCATACATTAAGTTGCCTACTCCATTTGCATATGGTACATGAGACATATACTGCTTTTCTTCATCAGCTCTAGGACTTAAAACCGAAGAAAGCTTAAAATGGGAAGCTAGTGGAATATTAACAGGTTTCACATTGTTCATAGAGAACTTTTCAAATATTTTCTCCACATACTTCTGCTGTGATAACCAAAGCTTACCATTTTTCCTATCTCTGTGTATCTCCATGCCCAAGATATGTTTTGTTGCTCCAAGATCCTTCATATCAAACGTCCTAGAGAGTTGAGCCTTTAACCTGTTGATCTCTTCCATGCTTTGCTTGCAATAAGCATATCGTCAACATACAAAGCTAAGATAAAGAATATGCCATTGAAACTTTTGAAGTATACACAATGATCATACTCACTTCTTATAAAGTTCTGGCTCACCTTGAAGGAATCAAACTTCTTGTACCATTGTCTGGGAGACTGCCTCAGACCATACAATGATTTCTTGAGCTTGCAAACTAATCTTCTGCTGTGACCTCGTACAAAACCTTCTGGTTGTTCCATATATATCTCTTCGTTCAAATCATTGTGTAGAAAAGTTGTTTTAACATCTAACTTCAACCTGAGAATACCCTTTTGCTACTAGTCTCGCCTTATACCTTTCAATACTTCCATCAACTTTCCGTTTCAGCTTGAAGACCCATTTGCATCCAACAACACTTCTCCCTTCAAGAAGCTCTACAAGATCCCAGGTATTGTTCTTGGCTAAGGATTCCATTTCTTCTTCCGTAGCCGCTTTCCATTTTTCGCTATCTGTATCATCTAATTCTTCCTGATAACAAGAAGGTTCCCCATCTTCAGTAATCAAAGCAAAATATGAAGCAGAATCTTCATACCTTTTTGGAATTTTCCTTTCCGTTGTAGACCTTCTTAGAGCAACTGGTTTAGAAACTTGCACTGGCTCAGAAGCTTCAACAGCTTCCTTTGTGTCTTCAACACCTTTTTCTCTAGAGGTTTCTCCTTCCTTTTGACTATCACCAAAAAGTCTAGCCTCCAATTGAACTCGTTGATTTGGCGATACCTATTCCTGTTCAATTCTTTCAACAGTTGATTTTAAAAGAGAGGATTCAACAAATGTTACATCTCTACTAATGACTATCTTCCGCAACGTAGGATCCCACAACCTATATCCTTTCACTGCATAGTCATACCCAACAAAGACATAACATTTCGACTTTGGATCTAATTTTGAACGCTGATTTTTCGGAATGAGAGAATAAGCATCACAACCAAATATCCTCAAATGTGAATACTCACAAGACTGACCTGTCCAAACTTCTTTAGGAATTTTACAATCAATTGCTACTGAAGGTGATCTGTTAACTAAATAACAAGCAGTAGACAGTTCTTCTGCCCACAACTCCTTTTTCAAGTTAGCATTGCTGATCATGCTTTTGGCTCTTTCCATAAGAGTCCGATTCATACGATCAGCAACACCATTTTGCTGATGCCGTAGTCTCTTCAACAATGTTGAAGAGAACTTCATCTGCTAGGCATAACTGGATGGTACTGAGAGCTCGGGTATCCAAGTCCTCCCCATCTAAAGTAGTCATGGTTGTAGGTTTCTTACTTGCCCCATCCAATGCCTTGTGCAACCCTTGTTGCACAAGCAGATCCTTAACCTTCAGATTCTAAAGAGCAAAATTGCTCTTTTCAATGAATTTCTCCACCTCGAATTTCTTATTTGACATCTTGGCCATTTTTGTTCTTCTCCTAGGGTTTTAGTCTTTCAGCTATCCTTTTCTTAAAAAAAAAACTTTGTTTCCCTTTTTCTTAAAAAACCGAGCCCGCTTTTTAAACAAACAAATTTTACAAATTTCTTTCTACAATTTTGAGCCTTTGTTTTTCTGCAATATTTTTTTTTTTTAGAGAAACCCTTCAACAAATTTTACTGAAAAAATAAAACTTGTTCTTCTTACAGAAACCCTGCTCTTTATCAGTTTTGGACAACTTTCTTTTCAACTGGTTTATGAACCCAACCCAAAATATTCTGGGTAAACAAAAAAATTGTCTTCAACAAATAATTTCTCTCTCTCTCTCTTTTTTTTTTTTTTAAATTTACTCGGATCTCACGCAAGCTCTGTCACAAATCCTCTGCAAATTTATGCAGGCCAGTAGGCAGATAACAAATGCTCTCCTTTTTATTTTTTTTTTAATACGCAGCAGTCTGGCTCTTCACGCAGGGACAACACGTTCATAAAAAAGCTTCCACCAATCTACGCAGCAATCTGGCTCTTCACGCAGGTCTCAACAGAAGTTTGAAACGCCTTTCACGCCTCCTTCACGCAGCAAATTAGAAAAAAACTCACGCCTTTTCTGTCACATCTACAGGATATTTCATAAACAAAATATGATACCAGTCCTCTCTGATCTTCTAAAAGCAGGTCTACGCATTACACTTTACAGTAGAGATCAAGATTTAAAGGTGCCATTTACAGCGACAAGAACCATTGTCGAGAACCTGGCCAAGGAGCTTAAGTTATACACATTCATTTCATATGCCCCTTGGTACAATCACCAACAGGTGGCAGGATGGACTCAAGCATACGAACATCCAGTGAACGACAAAACTGAGAGTATTTTGACTTACGCAACAGCCAGGGGTGCAGGACACGAGGTTCCATATAGTAAACCATCTGAAGCATTGACTCTATATAGATCTTTCATCAGAGCATTGCCTTTGCCTTCTTCGGGAAATAGCCTCTCATGCACAGCCTTTCACGCTTCACCACAGCCTCACGCCTCCTTCACGCAGGGTTTTGGACTCACAAACGCCTCACGCACAGCCTCACGCCTCCTTCACGTAGGGTTTTTGGTCTCACGGCTCTCACGCTGATACAGCCACACGCCTAGGTTTTGGACTCACGACTCTGATACCAATTGTTGTGATAATAAATGAAACAATGAAGAAAAACAAGAAAAACAAGAAGGCTCAACTGAATAACCAAGACAAGAAACTGAATGGATTGGAATTTGTTATTCAACAATGATTCTCCGCACATTACATTTCATGGGCATTTGATAGTTTTATATCATCAACCGTCGTTACATAACTAATATATCGGTATAAAGTTGTCTACTTACATTTAGCCACAGTTACTAATTCATTGTCAAACTAACAGGTTCAAGCGTATTTTTGTGAATTATATGATGAATGACAACTTGGGAATGATAGCCAATTCTACCTAGAGTATAAATTTAATTAATCTTTGAATATAATCAATAGTAATTTGTATATTTCAGACCAGAGTTCGATAGGATATGAGTGTAAATGGTAAATCCATTTTTATCAAATAGCTTAAGGTGAAAAGAGGCATATTCGCAAATGTTTAAGGTGAAAAAGAGGAAAATGGCAATTCAATTGGATGCTTATATCATAGTACAATGATACAAAATCCAAATAGATTTTCCAAATGTATGCCTCTTAATTAGGGTTAATTCTCAAGGAAGTATGGCTTAAAAACAAAAAGTGATTTTGATGCTTTGAACTGGCAGGTGACACATGTAATGGGACTTGTAAATAAGAATGTTTACTACACTACTTTTCAAACATTTACCAATAATATTCCCTTTTGAATTTTGTCTTGCAAGCATCCCCTTAGATTTTATTATTTTTTTTACTAGAATTCGAGATGCTTTAGGCACTTTTCACTGAGATATTACCTGACAGTTTGCTACTAACCCCATTGAACCCATCTCATTAAAATATATGAATCCTTGCACTGTTTGTACATTGGTTGGTTAATATTAGCACACTTTCCAGAACGAAGAAACAAACGTAGCTCATGGAGACAAATTTTAACCAAGCTTTTTTAATGACTTTAGGAAATGGAACTCTAAACCCTGTTTTAGGATATACACTACCAAATAACAGTCTCAACAATACAACAACAAAGGTAGTCGGACTCATTATTATGATTAAAATAAAGATTATGTCTCATGGCTCATGGAGGCAACCTTTCACAAAGTTGGACTCCTTGTTATAGGTTACAGCTACAACCTTCACCACAACACTGCAACAGAGGAAATTTGGGCTCAAATCTATTGTTTAAACTAAATTCAAAACTAAGAAACATACATAGCTCATGGACACAACTTTTAACAACCCTCTCATGACTCCAAGATAGGGAGCTATAATCCATGTTTTAGGTTACATACTACCAAATCACAGTCTCAGCAATACAGAAATAGAGGTAGTTGGACTCACTATTATGATTAAAATAAGAATTTAAAATAAAAACACATATATTAACTAAATGAAAACACAAACCAAAATTAAAATAGAGGAGTTTATCCTTGAAACCATATTGAAAGCCCCATTAGACATAAAAATAAAATAATTTAAAAGAGACTACAACAAACAAAGCTAATACCCATGCCATAGGTTACACAACTGAATCAAAGCCTCAACATCACCGCAACTGAGCTAATCCAGCTCAGATTTACTGTTTAAAATCATTCCAGCACTGAAAAGAAAATGTAGCTCATGCAGACAACTTTTAACAAACCTTTTCATGACTCCAGGAAACAGCACTATAATCCCTGTTACAGGTTACAATTACAGCTTTCATCACACCAATGCAACAGATGTAGCTTGGGCTCAGAAATATTGTTTAAACTAATTTCAAAACTGTGAAACAGGCGTAGATCTTGGACACAAATTTTAACAAATGTTCTCATGACTCCAGGAAACAAAGCTATAATACCTGTTATAGGTTACACACTAACGAATCACAGTGTCAGAAACACAGCAAGAGGATCCATTTTTGTAATTGTACCAAAAAACGAAAAATGGCTTAATCATCAGAAGTCACAGTAACCCTCAGAATCACAGATAGATGATCCATTAGTTGTGGTAGACTGTATTGAGGGAGTTTGTATCCAAACGGGAACTATTCTGCACCACGCTGAATTGTAATCCGGGTTTTGTGATAGAGAGATCAATAGTGGTTCCCATAGGCAATGGGTGAGCCCCCATAGCCTGCAATCCGATGCGTGAAGCGGAAACCATTCGGGAGGGATAGAATTTTTGTGTAGGGTGGTTGAGGCGGTTAGGGCATAATACCTCTTTTTTCTAACTAATCATATCCTTTGATCCAATGTCTAAACATATTTCAATCGTCTAACATATTATCTAACGGTGTAGAAAAATGACAAATGGGCACAAAGGGAAGTTCATTTTAGAGGGAACGCCTTACAGCGTAATTATTATTATTATTATAAAAAAAGTGATTTT
>APFE030036719.1:274373-336027 GCA_000404065.3 Pinus taeda | reverse complement strand
CCCCCCCCCCTCTCAGTATTATTTCCAACATATCTAGCTACTTTTATGTGGTTGATTAATAGTGTATTGCATCCTTATCTGGACAAGTTATTGTTTCTATTGATGACATCTGGATATATTCTAAAAATGAGGAAGAGCTTGACGAACATTTAGCAGCAATAGGTTGCTGAGAGAGAATCAGTTGTATGCCAAGCTTGGTAAATGCAGTTTCTTTCAGAAAGGTACATTACTTGGGGCATGTGGTCTCCAAGGAAGGTATAACAGTGGATACAGAGAAGATAAGAGCTATCATGGAGTGGCCAACTCCTAGAAATGTGGAAGAGGTAAGATCATTTATGGGGTTAGCAAGTTACTATAGGAGGTTCATCAGGAACTTCTTTTAGATTGCATATCCTATTATGTTACTGCAGAGGTAAGGCAAGAAATTTGAATGGACAAAGGAATGTGCAACAATTTTTGAGCAGTTAAAGAAGTTGTTGAAAAATGCTCAAGTGTTAAAGATTTCAGATCCGGACAAGGAGTTTGTGGTGTGTACAAATGCCTGCAAGAGAGGAATTGGTGGAGTCTTAATGCAAGAAGGATAGGTAGTGTTCTACGAGTCATGAAAATTGAATGAGCATGAGAAGAATTTTCTGACACATGATCTTGAGCTGGAAGTGATCATCCTTGCTTTGAAGATGTGGAGGCACTATCTTCTTGGAAGGAGATTTGTACTGATGAGTGGTCACAGTGGGTTGAGGTACCTATTTGACCAATGGAATCTGAATGTGAGGTAAGGTAGATGATTGGCCAAGATAAGTGAGTTTGAATTTGAGATCAGGTACATTAAGGAAAAGGAGAATAGGGTCATAGATGCTCTTCGCAAGAGAGTACTGGTGAATCATATAACAGTTATGAGTTCTTATGGGAAAGACTTACAAGATCGGATCTTACAGGCATGACATCAGGATTACAGGTACATGGAGCTTATGCACATGTTGCAACAGGGTACAGGTGGTCAGGATGTAGACTATCATCTTACAGTAGATTTTTTGCCCAGATTTATAGATAGGATATATGTGCTAGACAACAATGTGCTCAATAAGACTATCTTGTGAGAACTTCATGCAAAAATTGTATTCAAACCACCCAGGATACCAGAATAAATTATCAACATTGAAGAAGTTTTATCATTGGCCAAATAAAAAGAAGAACGTGGCAAAATTTATGCTAGATATTTGGACTGCCAGTAGGTGAAAGCAGAATGTAAGCATCCAAGTGGATTACTACAATCGATTCTGATTCTAGAGTGGAAGTGGGAGGTCATTTCCATGGATTTCATTACAGTTTTTTCGAGGAAATATAGAAAAAATGATTCCATCATGGTTGTGGTGGATAGGTTGACAAATGTAGTGCACTTCATTCCAATGAAGTCTACTTATTCAACTAGTGATGCAGCACAGTTATTCATCAAAGATGTAGTGAGGTTGCATGGTGTACCGAAGAAGATTGTGGTAGATAGGGATGCCAAGTTCACTTCTAGATTTTGGAAAGAGTTATTTGTAGGTTTGGGGACAGAGTTGGACTTCATCACAATTTATCATCCACATAAATATGAACAAACAAAAGGGTCAATAGGATATTGGAGGACATGTTGAGGATGTATGTTATGCATTAGCAGAGGAGATGGAAGGAGTAACTTCTGTTGGTTGACTTTGCTTACAATAATGGGTATCAGGAATATTTGAGGATGAGTTCATTTGAAGAACTATATGGTTGGAGTTTTATTACTCCCATTAGTTAGAGTGGTCCAGTTAAGAGGGTGTTGATTGGACTGGACATGTTGGCATAAATGGAACAAATGCATGTAATAAAGAAGAATCTAAAAGCAGAACAGGACAAACAAAAAAGCTATGTAAATCATAATAGGTTGTTTAAGGAGTTTCAGGTTGGGGAACATGTGTACTTGTGCATCAAGCCCAAGAAGAGCTCCTTGCAAATTGGATCGTGTGCCAAGATGGCACCTTGGTTTTGTGGACCTTTCAAGATTCTTGAAAGAATTGGACCAGTATCCTATCGACTTGCATTGCCTCCAACAATGAAATTTCATGATGTTTTCCATGTGTCATTTCTTAAGAAATATGTCAAAGATGTTGATCATGTGATTGACTGGTCTGTATTGTGGGTGGATCCTGAAGGAGAATTCCAGTTGGAACCGCAGTGTGTATTGCAAAGAAATATGCTCACGCTCCATAACTGAGCAATCAAGTAGGTTAAAGTGCAGTGGAAGCACTTTGGGTCCGATGAAGCTATATGGGAGATGGAATATTAGATGTGGGCTATGTATCCTTCACCATTTGCTGGTTGAGCGAATATTTTTGTTATATGTTTTGGTGTGATGTGTTGGTATATGTACATATGTATATGGATGTAAATACTGCCATGAGTTATGTTATAACGCTCCAATAAGTGGTATGGGTGTCATGTCATTATTTTTGTCATGTTTTTATGTTATCATGTTAGTTGTTTCTCAACAGGTTGATCATTGTAAATACTGCAATGATCTAAGTTATAAATATCCATGGCAATATGTTTTTCTTTCAGTAGTCTTGTTGGTTGTAGGTGTCATTGAACACCGAGGATGATGTTCCCCCAAGGAGGAGGGTTCTATAATAGCCCTGGTGAAAATTTCATGTAAATAAAGTTAATAAAGGAAAAATAATAACCAAAGCTATGGGACACTTATTCCAAGCCGAATGTTGGGAAAAACATCCTAGTGTGGGTGTTCATTTGGTTTGTTATGGCTAAGGAAATTGACAAAGGAAATGCAAAGGCTTTGGAAAGGCATGAGGCATTAATTAGCATTTTATCTATGAAAATAATGGAAATTAGGAGAAAAGGAAGGTGAAAGGTCACATGTTGCATGTGAGGAGGAAAATGAAAGAAAATTGAAGAAAATAGAGGTCTCATTAATAAAAAGGCTTCTAAGGATCAATTAACAACCTCTTGTTAGTTCAATTTGGAGCTCTCTCTCTATTCTCTCTCTCACACACACTTTTGGACACTTTAGAGTTTTCTTGGAGAACTTCAACATTGGATCAAGAAAATCAAAGAAGGCAAAGGAAAGAAAAATATCAAGTAAGGAAGAGTAAGATCAAGCGGCTACAACGATATTACTTGCAGGTATCAAGTTATATGTATGATTTCCTTGCTACTTTTCGCATGCATGGTTATGCATGTGTGTTCTTGTTTCTCTTGTTGTCACATGCATGGGTTTTTCCAAGTGTGATAGTGTTTCTTAGCGTAGCCTTCCCATTTATGGATAGCCATGGCATGATTGGGTTCTCATGTTTTGGTTGAACTAGATTGCTCGATGGATTCGAAACTAAGTGAGCTGGTCTCAATAAGAGAGAACACATGGCCTAGTGATCCCTGAATAAGACTATGGATTGCGGTAAATCCTTATCCTAGTAATCCCTGAACAGGACTATGGGTTGCAGTAAAGCCAGATTTTGTGTTACCTCGGTGGGCCTAGGAATCCTCAACTGGTGAATGGAGGGATATACGGTAAATCCAAGAGGTGGGTGCCCTTGATTAGGACTAGGAATCATTAGATGGTGAATGGCAGGATATAGGGTAAATCCTAAATTGTGGAGTCTCAATTAGGCTTAGGGATCCTCGACCGTTGCATGCAAAGATGTATGGTGAAGCTTAGAGACTAGGAGACAAGAAAATTCCTGATAGTGTAGGTGGATAAATCTGGTGCATCCATGCTTGTTTATAGCCTAGTGATACAATGGGGATTGTGGTAAATCCTGGTTCTATTGATGAGAGTGAGGTGGTTTAGCCTTGGGAAGTCCTAGTTGATTTCTGGTTATGAGTCCCACATTAATTCTTGGAATATGGCACGAGGGTGATTGGCTAAAAGAAAGATTTGGTTTATCTAATATATGGTCGGGTGGTTCGTGGATGTCCCATACCCGGTTGGCTTATGCATTCTTTAATAAGAGTTCCTTCTCCTTGGTATTTCATGTGTAAATACACTGGTTTATATGTGTATTTTCTGGTTGTTTTATCCTTGTTATTTATGTTGTTATATGCTGGTTATGAGTAGGTTTTATGACAATGATGATGTATGGCTCTCATCATGTTTTGATTTTTAAATGAATGAACAATGAGGATATGACCTAATAGATGATAATTTAATTATTGTGATAAGGAATCAATGCTTCTTAGCAATTTTTAGATAAGCATGAGATCCCTATGCTCAGATCTGTTGATATGACTTGTAGATTATATAATTGTGACATGTTTGATGAAATGCATGTCATGGCTAGTAGGGGCCAGATCAAGTATTTGCATTAGTATCATTGTTTCGATGTTATTTTTAATTTCTAGAAGTTTCTAGAAGTTTTGGGTAGTGGCCTGAGACATAGCCTTGAAAAATGGCACAAAACCTCGGGTCGTTGGCTCAGAACTAGTTGAAAATGTCCCCAGTCGTTGGAATGCCCTTACTGTGGGAGAAAATGGAGGGTCCTAGTCACATGCATTCCCATGTCATGGGAGAAAATGAGGCTCTAGGTCAGTAAAATATCAAGTTACCTTAGGGATTGGTCACCTGGAAGGGTTGATTGGCTCTTGAAGGTTTTTTAACATTTGTAGAAGGTCAGATTGGTTGTGTCTTGTCTGTTGCACTTCCTTAATTGTACATGGGGATTTGAATTAGATCATAGTAGCCTCTCATCACATGTTTATCCCAACAGACCGGTTAACTTGGGTAAATGTGGGAGGATGGTTTTACAATTCATGAATAGGTCAAAGGGAAACTATAGGAAAAAGATATTAAATATAAGTAGAGAGATGGTCTCAAATGAAGAGAGGTGAATTTTTAAGTTGAGGACATGGTTTTAGCTCATTTGAGGAAGGAAATGTTCCCAAAGTGCGAGTACAATAAGCTGAAGTTGAAGAAAATTGGTCCCTGTAAAATTTTGAGGAAGTTCTCAACAAATACTAATGACATTGAATTACCTTAGGATATAGGAATTTCTCCTATATTTAATGTTGCAAACCTATATCCTTATCATGAACCTACAGAAGAGGAAAAAAATGAGCAAGAGTGGGTCTAGAGGGAGACTCAGTTACCTATAGTTCAGAAGTTACAGATGGAGAGGATCCTTGACAAAAAGCTCATCAAAATAACCAAAAACAAAAAATATTATGAGTATTTGGTTAAATGGAAGGGCCTTCTAGCTAAATAAACGGTTTGGATGAGTGAAGAAGAGATTTTGAAACATGGCAACACTTTTTTAGACCTCATGGATAGGAGTCCATGAAACTGTTTGTTTCAAGGGAGTTTGATGCAAGAGCATTACTCCAAATTTTGTTCCAAAAATGAATTATTGTAGATATCTTACAGTCTGTTATGTCTACGTTGCCCTTGGGGTACACTTATGCAAATTGTTGTTTCTATGTTAAACATATGTTTCTTTTCTATTCAGGACATTTGCGGTTGTGTCTTAAGGGCTTCTAGAAAAATGCATAGTTGTTGATTTTACTGAAGTTGATGCTATCAACATTAGAGGATATTTATTTTCGTATTGTATACATATGCATACTTGAATACCTCACAGGCGGGAAGGCTAGGAAAGTAAAAGGAAATAATTGTTTTATTCCGTGAACGATTTTTACATGCTATACTATTTCTTAAACTGTCAACTCGGGATAGCTCTATGCTTTATTGCTTAGGTCACCAAGCTCTACATAAACAATGAATACGAGTGAGGCAAATCCATGGCAGCAAATATATCCCTAACGAGTTACTGAATCATGGTAAGTTCTTGTATAATAATGAATTTGTTTTGTGTTAGAGAGGTCGAGCAAGATCCCGTAGGATTAAGTTCCCTGACATAGAATCTATGTTAAAATAAAGTTGGAATACCTCATTAAATGAAAAAAAAAATCGAAGAGGAAGAACTGTTCTTAATTCAAATATCAAACCTCTAGGCAAAAGTGTGAAATGGTGGGCCATCAATTGGAGTTCAGACCCTCCAAAACCTCTTCATTCCACAAAACCCATGGTATAGATTGACCCCAACCTTATATAGTAGGTCTCTCCGGTTAGTCGACATTCAGGGGCGATCGAAGTGTAAAACTTGGCGAATAGAAGCACAAGTTGATGCCCGACTTGAAGTTGGGTCCAACTACGACCTACATTATCATTTGATATAGTAAAGAGTGACGCAACTTTGGAAAATAGAGAAAGGGCTCCAAGCTTGAACTCCCTACAGTCTAGACCCCAACTTGTCTTCGAAAAAGAGTGTGGACTACACTCTAGTTAAAGTTTCGTTTAAATTATTAATGGAATACGGAGGGTCCTAAAGAGAATTTCCTTGTAGAAATCGTGGAACGAGAATACTTGTAGGTAACTCATTTTTTTTTTTTTTATATTGTAAGGTTTTTTGTGGGAGAGAAGAGATTGACCACACACAACCATTGTATCACTTATACAACAAAGGATGCATCCTCTAATGAATCTAGCTACTTGTTCTTGGATCTTGCATTAATACACATACCTATGAAAGTTGGCCATTATCCTCCCTACACCAAAATTCCCTACAACCTTGGTGGTGTGAGCCTTTCTAATTAGCTATAGTTGTTCACATTATGGTAGACATAATTTATCCATCATGTAGAGTAACAAGTCTTGGAAATGGTAGTCATTTGTGTTTTCACCATCACACACGTGACTCTAGCTTTCTAATTGTTGAAACACCTCCTTGAAGTCTTCATCCTTTGAATATGCCTCTCTATATGCATCATGGGTGAATGACTCCATGTGCATTAGAGTTCCCAAAGTTTTGATTTTTGATATGGGTGGCCTTGAAAGAATGTTAACAAACTTGTTTGTGCTTCCCTTCATGTACTTGATCACTAAATGAAATTGTTGTAAAAACCCCATCCACTTGTAATGCTTGGTTTGTTATCGCTTACTCTACGCCTATAGGTAATGTAGTGGCTGCTAATTTATGTTAATTACTATAGTTTTTTCCATTAGATAGTGTTTCCACTTCTTCATAGCTTGCACTAGGGCATAGAGCCCCTTGTCATAGGGAGGGTAGTTGTGAACCATCCCATGAAATACTTTAGAATGGTAGTATACAAGTTTTGCTCACAACATCAAGACCCCTATAATAGCATACCCACTCATATTTGTTTCCACTTCGAAGGGTTGTTACAAGTTTTTAATTCCAACACTGGTGCTTGATTGATTTTTAACTACTCAAAAGCCTTTTTCTAACCCTTTCCCCACTAGACTCTTGTGACTTGTTTTTATGGTGTGGACTGGTGTTACTACTGTTAAAATTGAGGCTATGGATTTCCTCAAGTACTGTGTTGCCCCAACAAAACTCCTGACTTGATAAAAAAAAAATAGGCACCAACCACTTCATGATGGTCTCCATCTTGGTAGGATCTATCATCAACTCGCCTCCACCTATCACATACCCAAGATACACCAAAGAATATTCTTCAAACTCACCTTCTTGAGGTTTGCTAGTATTTGACGCTTCTTTAATGTCTCTAACACCTACGTCAAATGTGAGATTTTCTCCTTCGAAGTAGCATTATATACCAATATATCATCCAAATAGACAACAACAAATTAATTTATAAAAGGGTGTCATGTATCATTCATTAACCTCATAAAAATAACCGGTTCATTGCATAGGCCAAATGGCATGACTAATTACTCATGCAAACTTTGGCTAGTTTTGAAGGCAGTCTTCCATGTGTCTTCTTCTCAGACATGAACCTGGTGATATCCTCACTTTAATTCTAGCTTGGTGAAGTATTTGGCTTGCAACAACTGATCCAATATATAACTATCTTGGGCAACGGGTACATGTTATTGAGCTTAATTTTGTTTAACACCCTATAATAAATAAACATCCACCAAGTACCATCCTTCTTTGGCACAATGATGGTCGGTGACCCACATGGTGAGGTACTTATTTGAATGAAACCATGTTCTAGTAGCTACTACAAATGCATCTTCACCTCACTTGCTTCTATAATAGACTACCTATATATCCCAATGTTTGGCAACGGGGAGTCCGAAAGTAGCTGGATCTCGTGCTATATTTCCCTCTTAGGTGGTAAACCTTTAGACTTCTGGAACACATCCTTGTATGATTGTATCAAATATTCTAGTTTTTGTTTTTGTTTCTTATTACACCCCTCTAAGGATGACTTTGTTCTCACAGACACTTCCATAAACTGTTTTTCTCTTAAAAACAATAAATCATACTTCTTGCTAGAAATTATCAATTTCTTGGATTGGTTAGCGCTTACCAGTAAAATTTTGGACTTGCCTTTGTCCATTTCCCTTGTCTACGCTAATGGTGAAGGATTTTCCATCCTTTATAAAGTGGTATTGGTAGGATATCTACACAGAGATTGCATCCCGCATGTACAAATAGGGACTTCCAAGCACCACTCCACCATCAAGGGGAATTACATATAGTTCTACTTCACCGATAAAAGTAACACTGATAGCAAATCTAATTTTTCACTATTTGGTTACTATTATTTTTGCATCCTTATTTACCCATCCCAATGGATATGGGCTTGGATGATCATGAACTTCCAATCCTAATTTGTTGACTAGCTCTATTGCAATGAGATTCAAATGTGACCCAGAGTCGAACAAAGCATCAACCCTTGTCTTCTTAACCTTATCTTTATATGGAAGAGTTTGGTATTTTTGTTTTCTTCATGTTGCTAAAGGCTACTTAGATTCATCTGCTTTTGCATTGATGTATAGGTGATCTTCTCATCCATGTTAGAGTTTCTTTCAACATGGTTGCTTGAATCAATGTCCATGAGGTTCTTCTTCTTTCCTTTTTTTTGTTCTTTGGGTTAAGTTCCAGATGCGCCCTCCTACACCTTTCCTTTGTATGACCTTCAATGTTATAATTGTTACAGTGGTTGTTCGAATCCTTGCACTGGTGTGTTATGGCTACTATCTTTTTATCTTTTCTCCCTTTCCACTCCTTGTTTCCCTCCTTAGATGTGTTACAGTTCTACTTTTGCTTTGACCCACTTAATTATCATTTCTTCTGGACTATGCTCTCCAGGTACTATGCATGTAAACAAGCCTCATCCATGGATATAGCTTTGAAAAAC
Organism: Pinus taeda; assembly: GCA_000404065.3. Taxonomy (NCBI): domain Eukaryota; kingdom Viridiplantae; phylum Streptophyta; class Pinopsida; order Pinales; family Pinaceae; genus Pinus; species Pinus taeda. The sequence continues at coordinate 326,865 of APFE030036719.1, read as the reverse complement.
ATCACTTATTTATGCAGATGGTTGTGTAGACCCCCTATATACTCGGAAAGTGCATCTAGGATCTTTGTGAAGATACCCATCATTATGGACATCTTTCTAAGTTCTGAGGTATACTTTTATACACTTTGCCCTACTTTTTTCTGATGTAATGCCACCGGATCCATTGGTCCTCTAACTACTTGATAGGGTAAAATTGTGACTTTATGATGGTTTTGAAATCCTCTCACTTAGTCACCATAGGATCTCCCTCCATCCTCAATATCTCTGTGTGGATTTCCCACTAGGTTAGGGCATGGTCCTCCAATTTTAGCCAAGCAAATGGAATCTTATGTTCTTCCTCCACATGACAAACACAAAAAAACTTCCAATTGCTAGAACTAGTGATTTTGCTTCAGATTGTCAATCTCGCCTTGATATGTCTTCATGTTGACCTTAATTTCCATTTTGAATAGGGACTTTGGATGGTTCATGACATTCGAATTGGATTGGTCATTTTTGGGTTCCTCCTTAGATTTCCTCTCTAGTTATTCCCAATCTATCGATTTCCCCTATGATCCAACCTCTGCATTAGAACCTCCATCTTCTCCAAATAGCCCAAGATTACTAGTCAAGGCCACCATGAGATGACTCACATTATGATGTATACCTACAATTTGTTCTTGCGTTCGTGCAAACTTCTCCTCTGCGAGATCATGAGGGTTATCCACATATTCATTAACTATGATTAAGGTTTTATGACTTTCATCTCAATCAATTTGGATTCCTTGCAACTCCCCACAATGTACCCAACGAATCCTACTCTAATACCAATATAATCCGTAAATTTCCATGGATATTCCACTGAATGGTTCACCACAATAGGTATGATGAAATTTTGCTTACATCCAAAATCTACAATATGAGGGTTTATTTCTCCTTAGATTTCTAGATCTGTTAATTATTATTTAGTATGTAAGCATGCAAATTACAATTATGCAACAAATAGAAAACAATGAAATAAAACTCACAAACCACAAATTAACCCAAGATATAACTCGGGAAATCATTTCAGAATAAAACTCATCTAGAAGGTGAGACTATTATGCTCTCTTTCATTAAATGGAAAAATGGATGCAAGTACAAAGAAGTGAGGTCTATGACCCATATGATGCTACAATGCACAAATGCTAGTAAAATAATATATGTTAAAAATGTCACAAATTATAAAGAAAAATAAATAAACTTGTAATAAATAGATAATTTAATAAATTGTTTTAATTAAATATTATTTTATATTTAATAGTAAAATGATAAAAAATAATAAAACATAAATTTATTGCAAATGAAAATTAATATATGTGTGTGTGTGTATTTAGATGATAACGGGATCTTCAAAGACCTTACTCACAGTGTGACATGATAATTGTCATACATACAAGTGTCAAAAATGAATTTCTGTTATAGTTTGTGTTGTTAGAAAAAACTATGTATGTGTTGATATATGATAAAGCCAAAAATAGATAGCATGTGAACTATGCGCTAATGACATGCTATATATGAGAAATGATCGGATCAAAATGTAACAACATTATTTTATGGTGTTCCCTTCGATGAAGGGCTGGTGGTAGAACTCATAAGAAAGTTCATTTTGTGTTTATGTGATCAACCATGTCCTACAAACCATCAAAACACCCTCTTTAGAGAGGGTGTCTATAGTGGTGTTGTGCTCCCTGTAAACATGTATGATATGATGTGAGGAAGATAAATGTGTGAGAACGGATTTCAAGAAGATTATTTCATCCACCAAGGGTTGAGTCCTTAGATTATGGCATCTAAATGAGTCATTTATCCAATTAATAGCCAACTGGGCAATCCCCGAAAACTTGAAAAACAAAGATGATTTTTTCAATAGCAAAAATCAACAAAAAGTTAAGGGGGATGAGTTTAGCAAAATTGTTGGTTCACTCTCCTAAACTCATTTTGATATGAAAGTAATGGTTTTATTCTATATACATAACTACACCCCACCACAAACTTTCGGTTTTCCATATGAAACACTATAAAAAAAGACCCAAGTTCTCGTTTTGTTGATTTGAAAGTCAAGGGCAATTTTGTTGTGCCACAAGACCTTAGGTTTGGGTAGTACATCTAAGATATAATATAATGAATATGCATATATGGGAAAAATATTTAGCTCTTTATACATGTTAACACATTCCCATTCTCATAAATTCTAGAGAGAGAGGGGACAACTTTTTATTTTGAAAATATTGGATGAGTAGGTTTTCTCGATCTTATCTTTGGGTTAACTCGGTATGTGTGTGAGTGTTATACAAATTTAAATGAAAAATTATAAATAAATAAAATAAAGAAAAAATTATTAGATAAGTTAAGATTTTAAAACCTTTATTTTAGTGTTAGAATTTAAGTTTTCTTAATTAAAAAAATAAGAGTAAAAAGATATAGAAAAATCATGCAACATAAGAATAAATTAATATTGCAATTATTGAGCTGAGAGGTTCATTCTACAACCCATTATTTGAGTCGAAAGACTCATTCTACAATCCATAATGAGGGGAGGCTCATTCTACAACGCAGTATGAGGGGATGTGTAAGTTTGTTCATCCATCTGTTCCCCTTTGAAATAAAAATAAAAATAAAAATAAAAAGTATGTTCTAAATAGAAAAATAATTTCTGCTATAATAAAAAAAAATATGATTATGTTGTAAAGTAATTAGAAGTAAAAAATGTGTGAGTAAGATGTTTAAATATTATACTTTTCAAAAAATTTCAACAAGAAATTTAAATAAATTTGAATATCTATGTTAACACGTGAGTGTATGTTGGAACAGTCGGGGCGGTTGGTTTTCACGCCCCCCGGCCGGTATCGAATCCTGCAGATGCTGCGCTGCAGCATATTATGCACTATGTACAAATGTAATTTGACCTATATAGCTTCTTCAAGGGGGGTCGCCCCCCTGAAAAAAAATAAATAAATAAATAAATAAAAATAATATGGACCTGTTTTAAATATTTATATTTATCTATTGGAAGCATGTTGATTAGAACTAGATGAACTAAGCCAGAACTAATTGGTTTAAATGGGCTTTTAAATTTGTTTTTGAATTGAATCAACTCATTCATTCGGACAATTTTCATTGTGAACTAGTTTGTGTGACCAATGATAATTTCATGGAAAATTTTGAAAAAATAAATAAAAAAGAGTAACACACTTCATGGCTTTCCCACCCTTTATTAAAGTTCCAATAATGAAACCTAGAGCTCATAAGCTTATGTAGCATCCTTTATCATCTGCTACGTTGTAAGTACTACTATCTAACTATCACTAAAAAAAGGCTTTCATTGCTTCTATATAAGTTAGATTGATATACAACATTGATCTTGCAATGATTTCTTTGGCATTGAACCATGCCCCCTACAATAATACTAGGGGGTGGGCCTTGCAAATGACCTCTTCGGTTTTGAACTGTGCCCTCTACAATAATACAAGGAGGTGGGCCTTGATGGCGATTTGCGTGGACAGTGCCAATATTGCGTTTTGTAGGTCTCATCTTGTGTGATCTGCTTCCTCATGAGAATCATGGCCATGGCCCAAATTTCCACCTACCCGCATGACTGCAGGGCATGAATGAGCTTCAGGACCAGAGCTCCAGATGCTTCTGCTTGCAAATTGATCCATTATAGCTATTATATTAGATTGATCTCGTTCCCAATTCCAAAGTAATGCTCTTCCTGCACAACAAATGTCAAACTCTTACAAGGATTCCATTAAATTGGTCAGCTTGGATCGTGATATCTTCCCGTTGTCATTGGCATCGAATTTCTTGAATATGTCCTCCAGCTCTGCACCACATTGACACCAATCTTATGTACATATTTGTTCGACACGTCATCTCAACAAAGGAACATCTTATGGCATTGATTGGATTGTGTTTTATCGGATCTGAAGACATCGGTCAAGAATTCTCTGTATTTAGTTGTTGATCGAGTAGCCAACAAGTGCCCAAATATCTACTGCAATGTGAAACTCAAAAAATCAAGTTTCCCATATTTGCCATTCAATTTTTATTTGCTCCTGAGAGGTTTTCCCCCTTTGAAACGACCGCTCTTCATGACCTCATTCAATTGTGGGAAGTAAAAATGATGTTGGAATGTTGATGGTGACATTGACTTTGGTGAGCCTTAGTAGCTAGAGTGACCTAGTGGCACTTTTGTAGCCCAGAGTCGCTGGAGTGCCTTAGTGGCAGGTTTGTGGCCCAGAGCGGCTGTGGTGAGGTTTCGTGGCTGTGTTGAGCCTTCATGGCTGAGTTGAGCCTTGGTGGTTGTGTTTAGCCTTGGTGGTTGAGAGCCATTGGAGGCATGGTTGAGGGTGATCCAATAAAACCCAGAGCATGGTTACAGGTAATCCGATAAAACCCATGATGATATTAGAGGGGGATATACAAGTACAGGGACATGTATGCAGTTATAATGGTTGACAGAACCATGTATGCGAAGGACATCCTACAAGACTAGCGGTTGCAGCAGTTAGCACCCATGCATTTCGGTGGATGGTTGATCCTTTATGTGGACATCAACATATTCTTTTATGTTTGACCACAACTAGACTTTGTAGATTAATATCGAGACAAGTACTCATTAAGGGGGTGTGTTGGAATATTAATTCCTACTTGTCTCAGTTGTGACTTTCTATGTAAAGAGTCTGTTCCTATTCTATAGGAGTGGTTTCTCTAGTTTGGTGTGTTGTTCAGATATTTTTTCAACCAACAAATTGTATGTCCAAAATAGTTTTCCTATCTTAAAATAATACTCATGTATATATGTAATTTCATATTTGATTAAAAAGATATAAATTCCTTTATAGAAGTGTAACATATTCACAAATATATTAGTAAGTACTTTTCTTTTAAAATGAGAATGTATTTAAGTTGAGTGGTTTATCCACAAGGTCATCTATTTTTCCTTCTAAATAATCGCTTGAACCATATCAAACTCCCATCACAAATAAGCGAAAAATGCATATTATGGTTTTTATAGTTATTTTATGCAACTTTTGAGCAATGAGAGTTTAATTTACTACCTCTCGCTGCAAATTCCAAAAATATTCTAAAAATTTAATAAACATACATATAATCAAGCTCTGACAACATTTAATCACACTCTCAACGAACACCTTTATTGAAGTGGATGTGAAATAATAAGCCCATACCTTTATCCGTATGGATGTGTCCCCATCAAAACCAAAAAAACAGTCTCCCATTTTAATATGAAACGACAATACATTCACTTAATTTTCGTATTACTTGAAGAGCCTTTTGATCAAAGCTTTTAGCAGGGCATTGTACAAGGCTATCTTTAGTGTTTTACAAGTGTTTATTTCAGCTACCGCAATTCTTGGTTGCTTGGAACATTGTACTTTAATATATCAATCTTCATCTTCATAACTATTGTTTGTACGTTGTTATTTACACGTGTTATCCTCCTTCTATGCCTTTGGTTGCTCACCAAAAGACCGCGGGTCGATGAATTGTGTTTTCTTGAATACTATTTCAACTTGAAGACGTTTGTTTTGCTGCCGCTATTTGCAATAACTGTACTCTCAAGCCAATATTTTCAGGAGTTGTCTATAATGCGACTTTTTGGAGATTCCGATGATGGAATCCGGCGGAAGAAATGAGGTTAAATCTTGATTTCTAGCGGTTAAAATGGTTTTTTAACTGCATATTTGGATTCAGCGCCCTGAAAAACCCTGGGAGCCATTGATTGTGCAGAAACTAGCTATCAAACTTGGGATTCCAATGAATTGCTGCTGGATTTTGACCGGAAAAATCCGCCGAAAAAGCTTTCAAAAAGTCGCGTTATAGACTACTGCATATTTTCAAAATCATTTTTATATTTTTTTTTTTAACAATGTCTTCCTATTTCAAAACAATTTTTTATGTTTTATTTAAATATAAAAAAATATTCATATTGCCTTCTACACACCAACACAATTTGACATTTCAACATTGGTTTGACCACAGACAAAAGCATATATCCTAACGTTTTATTCATTATTATTTTGAAAAAGAATTCATACCAATAATGACAAAGGCAAATATGAACGTGTTCAACAACTGTCCCTTTTATAACATGGTTTTATATACGGGAGGTGCTTATTCTTGGTAAGTTTTTGTTTTGAGATATTACATGATATTTAGAAACATCTTAGATAAATAGGTTACTAGGAAAACCCTACGATAATGTAGCATTTTCAAAGAAACCGAGGACAAAACATTTCCTAAAAATTTAAAAGTTAAAGAACATATGCATTATATTGGGCCTTCAAGGCCTTAGGAAAAGAAAGGAAAACTAAAATTGATAAATTAAAACTATAGCATGAGGAAATTGACTAAGAGGAGGGGCCTCAATCTTTAACTACTACTGGAATAGGCTCCTTATTGTTACTCAGAGAGCAACCAGCTTTAGGAGGGATGCATATGTGCTTCTCAATGCACTCCAACTAACGCTCTAGATCTGACATATGCCAATGCAAGTGTTCCATATATAGGAGGAGGTGCTCCCAGCTTTCGTGCATGTCTAATAACACTTTTCCCAACAAACACTTCATGTGCTAGCAAATGTGCACTATGTACATATATTGATTATATCGTCCTTGTTTGTGACCTACATTGAGCGCCTAATTAGCCATATCCACTAGAACCTCTGTACCCAAGAGAAGGAATTCTTGATAACCTATTTCCCTCTCAACCTATGAAAGCTCTACTTGGTTAGAGGAGGGGTGTGTCTCGAAACTATATTGTCGAACCTTAAACTCTAAGTTGAGCCCATGTACATCCCCAATCTCTATGCTCTGGATGACATGGTACCCCACACCAAACATTCCCCTGTTGATGAGGCATCTTGCTACATGAGGAAGGAAACTATTCCGAGGAGTGAGGAAAAAGTGATCAGACGTCAAATAGAGGTGGGAGGAGAGTGAGGTAGACACTAAAAGACTATCTCAGAGCGAGGCCCAATTTGATAGGGAAGGATCAAAAGGGAGTTCGAAAGGATATGAATTCAGAAGGATTGGAGGAGACTGGAAAGAAACAAAACCCAGTAACGCAATAGAAAGGAGAATTGAAACTGAGCCAAGGAATTTATTAGTAGAATAACTAAAGCAAGAAAGAGGGATGGCCAACCTATGTAGAAGAATGGTTCATACCAAAGAGGAGAGAACTCTCACCTTCACTAGAACATAATTGCCAACCCAAAAACACAAGGTGTTGCTCGCCCTAGAGGTGACACTTGACCACTGATGCCGATTACGGTCTTGTCCTATGGATGGAAAATGTTGGAGTGAGGGAGCAAGGTTCATTAGTGAACTAGATTTCCCAACTAAAATTCTTACAGATATGGCTGAGGTGAACAAACGTTGATGCTGGAAAAATTATCACAGACTTCTCTTGGAATGATAGATGATTCTGAGAAAAACTAAGTGTGGCGTTCATGCCCCAGTCCTGCAGCAAGAAATTCCACCTTATTCATAGATCTTGCTTTTTAATATAGAGTTTCATATTGCTTGGGAAAATGTATTTTTATAGCAAAAGACCAATCGCATGAGGTAACGAGAGCAAATAAGTAGTTGAGAAGTCCGTTGCCAAGTTGAGAAGACCCGTTGAGGTTTGAAGTTGTATGGGAGGTAATTCATGTATTGGGCGTCAAATGGTTGCATGGGGGAATCCTCCATGCCACGTTCACATATTATTGCAAAACAATTAAGGGGTTGTGTTGCCACATCCCCTGGTCATGTGGCTAGGTGGGACGGCGACAACCCGCTCGACCCACTTTTTCTCGTGTGAAACACTCCATCTAGCGTCTGCAGGTCAGTCTAAATTATATTCCAACATTCTTTCTTAATAAGAGAGTTAGCAAGAATGTGCCAAGAGGAGGATATTCTAGGTGACCCTTTAGAGAAACCATCATTTTCTAGTTTATCCACGAGCTTATTACTGGATTTCTAGATGTGATTGGGGATGATGACGAGGATGAAGGAGAGCAAGGAGGTGATGTGAATAAGTATAATTTTAAGCCTCCAACTTTCGGAGACTTTATGGATTGGAGTGTCATTTTGAATTTTACGGATCATGTGGATGGTGAGTTGAGAATCTTCCTCCATAAAGAGTTTCAAGAATTCCTAAGACTCGGCTATGTAATACCTTCTACAAGTGCTCACAATGTATTAAATTGTTGCTAGTGAAGCCTAGAAAACATAATAAATAAAGAGAGGAGAATAAAGCTGGTCTCTGAATTCTCCTCCAAACCCTATGGGGTTTGGATTCCCTTACGAGTCTTTGTTAAAGGTTGGATCCAAAACTTTTAGAGGCAAAAGGGTCTGTTTCTGGGGTAGGTTTTGTTGTCAATGTTGATATTGATAGTCTAATGATATCAATCGTGGTTTGGGAGGAGGAAGCTTCAAAGAAGATATCCCAGGCCATCATTGATTCAAAGACAAGTAAGTGATCCAACATAGAGGCTATTTTTTGGGAGCCTCCTCTTCTATTGTTCTAGGTGTAAATGTTGCTTATAGTGTCAAGATTGACTAGACAAGAGAAAGTCATGACTTCTTCAAACTGAAGAGATTCAGATTCAAGCTTTCTTATGCCTCCTTTCTTTTCTTCTAAATATTTATCAAATTGAATTCTTTTCCTAAGATCCATCGGGAGGGAGAGAGGATATTACCAGTTTGTAAAATCAAGTGGAGGAAATGGGGCTTATCCTTAGGAAATGGTGGACCATAGAAATTTGCGAGGAAGCATGTTTTAGTGGAGCTAATGACTAGAATTGGTGAATGGGGATTTTAAAGGTGGTGAACATGTTTAGAATAGCTACTTCTTGAGCATTCCAAATAAATGCAAGGCCTCCAAATTGGACCTGGGAATCGAGGGCTACTAATTGACAGTCATGACCCTGTTTGTTTATCATTTTATTAATTACTTCACTAAAAGGTTTAGTTTCTTGAATCATCATGAAGGTAGGATGTTCGTAGTACCATTTTTATTTAAGAAGCCTTAGCTTTCCCTTGCATTTAAGGCATCTAATATTCCAAGAGATAATCTTCTTAAAGCGGTGTGTTGGAGGAGGGATAAACCTTCAAGATCAACTTGATTCTCCCTGAATTTACCAAGATGTCCCCTAATTCTTCTAAATTTTGTTGATTTATTTTACTTCCTTTTTTCTTCTCATCCGTATGCGGCTTTGTTGTTTTAAATAACATGAACTTTGAGTGGTCCTGAGTTGGGTTGGTCCATTGATGCCTTTTGAGCCTGTTTTCATGATTTAAGGATAAATTTGCTTACGATCTTGACCTGGTGTTCTGGAATCAAATTTGAATCCTTTATCTCTCCAGGCCTTGGATATTCATGGGAGATCTGAAGAATCCAATTCCATATCCTGGTTTACCTCAATGGTGAAGGTAGGGGAGCTTCGAAGTTTTGGCGGATTCTAGGTAAGGGGGTTCGATTGTCAAATGCAGGGTTATGTAGAATTTTAGAGTTTGGCATGTATATCTATGAGGGAAGAGAGGTAGTTGTGGGATAATGGTTCTCTAGGGAAGAGAGGGAGTCAAAGTTGTTGTTAGTGGAAAAAGTAATTTTAGAGTGAGGCTATGATGCGGGGGGTGGAGCTTCTTGGGTCCACAATTCTTGTTTCCTAACTTAGAAAATAAATCTAGATACATGGCAGAGCATTAGATAAATTTTGAGGTCTAAAATGGGCCTCCTAAGGAATACTATAAAATAATAATGGAAATAATAAAATAAGATTAGATTACATTATCAAAATTTTAGAGGGAAAAAAAGAAAATACTACTTTTCAACTTATCTCCCTATGATTTTACTTAAATTTCGAGTGGGGGAACTCATTGGATGCAAAATTTGATTCATCATCCAAGGAATACCCATGTTGCATACTTTTGATGGAGCTTGCTACATGAAAAATGAAAAATACATGAAAAATGTGATTATGTGATTGTAATATCATTTTTCATGTAGCAAGGTCCATCGAAAGTATGCAACATTGGTACTCCTTCTATGAGAAATTAAATTACTCATCGAATGAGTGATCTAACTCGAAATTTGAGTAAAAACGTAGGGCGATAAGTTGAAAATATGAATTGAATAAGCATTTTTTTTTTTTTTTTTTTTTTTTTTTTTTACCTTTTTTTACACCAAAAATAGCGAATCATCCCACATTGTTGACATCATCATCTTGAAACTTATTGGTTCTTATAAATTTGATTTCAGTTGTACATTTTTTTTAGGCCCATCTTTTACCTCAAAATTTCTTTAATGGTAGTTTCAGGTTTCAGAGTAGTGACTAGTAGGCAGTAGTTTTGATAAAGGTGTCCATTCTCATGGCATATTTTGCAATAGAACGAGATGTGCTGATATTCTAGGGTTTGTTTCTAGATCTCATCTTGATAGTATATATCGTTGGACTATGGGAAAGGTTCAGAGATTCTCATATAGACATAAATGTGGGTGTAGGAAATGTACTAAGCTTGTTTGGTGGCTTATGAGGCTTTCATGAATTGTCTAAGGGCATTGCAATGTCCAAAAATGCCTCTTCATCCCAAAATTCCCATGTAAGGGAGTACATTTTGATCCAAATTGGGATCATTGTGAAGTCCTCTTTGCCGTGGACAAATATTTCGGTCTAGAATTTGAGATATAAGACTAAAAATTGAAGAAATATGGTATGTTTTCAAAAACCTGCATGTGATCCTCTATGTTAGCAAAAACAATGGTGAAGAATCCATTGGCTCCGATTCTAATTTTATTTTCCCCTCGGGTTTCCATTTCTATTGGATCCAATAGGAGAGGATATTTTCTGAGGGCTAAATACCCAAGAATTTGTAAATGAAGGTGTGATCTTGCATGTATTGTATATAATCTCCAATGCGGCTAGATTGAATTTCGAATTTGGGATCTATTGTTGCTTTTGGAAGGCACATGTGAGACAAAAGTTTGGCAGAAGAGGTTTGATGAGACAAGCCTTTCTGGTTATTAGCATGAGGGTTTTGAGAGGAGAAGTTGGGATTGGAAGTTGAGAGCTACCCTGAATTGTTGTAACCTACTGTGATCCGACAGTAGGAGGAAGCTTTGCACCCCTCGATGGTGTTGGCCATGGAAGGAGTTAATGAGAGAGATGACAAGGACAATGGATATGGTTTTTCAAAGCTTAATCACAAGATTTCATATTGTTGGAGGAGACATGAGAGATGCTTATTACAATATGAACAATTTGCGCTTAAAATCACTAAATTATGTATATAAATTATTAATTTTGAAAAAAACATATTATTAATAATTGTTTTATTTATTTATTGTGTCGAGAGGGTCTTTGCAATTTAATATGAAGGAGATAGTGTCATATTTGTTTATTATATAAAATTACATTAAAATAAATATTTGCATTAAAAATTACGAATCAGCTCTAGAGTAACTTAAAAAGGTTGTTAATTTTATTACATGACAATGATAATGTTTGAGTTACCCCAGATGGGGTGATAAGGGAAGAAAATGGAGGGGTGGGTGGTAAGATATCTATCACCTCAAGGATTAATGCCACTTGACGTGCCCATCAACCTACTTCATTCTCGTGACATGGATGATGATTAAGGCACCAAGTTTATATAGTATGCATAATGGTTTATCGATAGCTATAGGCAATCAAAGATTTGATGGTAAGTGATTGAGTATGGGAAGTTTCTCAAAGTACTCACCATCAGGAGCACCATCATGGTGCTCTTGATGCATATATATATATATATATATATATTATATATGATTAAATAATTTAGTTTTTATAATCAATTTAATTTATTTCTTTTAAATTATTTTATATATAGATTTAAATAAATAATAAATGATTTAATTATATTATTATTGGTATTATTAATTATTTATATTAATAATATATATTATATAAATTAATAATTAATTTTTAAAATAAACTAACCGTGAATTTATTTTTTATACTTTGTACCTAATTTAACGTATTTTCTTAAAATGAATTATAAATTATTAAAATAATAATAATATTAGTAAAAAAAATTATGAATTATTAATTTAAATAAATTAATTAATTTAATTTACTAACCATGAATTTATTTTATTTTTATTTATTATTTTTTACCAGATTTAATTTTTTTTTCCCTAAAATGAATTATAAATTATTAATAATGATATATTATAATATTAACAATATCAAATTATTTTGACCTGGGTCCTTTAGTCAAAATTAGCCGTTAAATTAGCTGTTGGGACTAAGACTATTTAACATGTTAGGCTGGATCTGTTTCTTCAACTTGTCCTGATGATGAAGCACACTGGTTGGTTCGAAACGCGTCGACAAAGGTCTTTTTATATGTGATTTACGCCGAAATTCTTCTTACAACTATGATGAATCACAGAAGCCTCAATTCTACAATTGATTCCCTGCAAAGTAAATTCTAAAAATGATTTTTTTAAATAGTTTACAACTAATCAAAAAAGTGGACTCTATTATTGCCCTCAAGTATCAAGGTGTTTTAGACACTAGTATGGGGAAATGTTGTCAAGTAACATTACCTGACCCAACAATTTTTTTTATGTATGTACATTTTTTTCAAGTGAAATCATCCAACAAAAATGTGAAGGTCAATACAACAATATTCGTAGGTACTTAGTCATTATAGCGATATTTCTCATCCTCGTCTCATTTATAGGAAATTAAATTTAGGTGGGATAGATAACAACCATTCTTCCCAACTATCCAACATAAATTCAAATGAATTTTTTCATGAAACAATATATATATATATATATATAACCAACAAGAAATCCATCTTAAAATCCATATTTATCAAACATTTAAAAAAAATATTTTTTCTAAGATGTAACTTGTTTAATCATTGTTGGCTTATTGCGGCCTGACCCAAGTTCGGAGGTGTTTTAGCCAAACAAATCCCGGTACTACTGGCCTTTTCGGCAATAGTCCACGAAGCGTGGATTGAGGTCTCACCCGAAGTAGTATGGGAAGGTGCTAGAACCAGGTTTCCACACCATGGAGATGTCTGATGAGTTGAAGTGGTCCGTGGTTAGACCTTGAGCGCACGTCGCTACGTGCACTGTCTCGTACTTCGCAGCTTGAGATGATACCTTCCCGCAGCCCTACTCAGGGGTTGAGCACTGTTGTTACTCAAGTCCTTACTAGTATTCTACTGTTAGTTGATTAACTTAGCTTATTTAAGTTACACTTATCAATATAAATCATTCATACATGTGCGCGCAGTAAACAAAAAGTATATTTTCAATTTACATCAACCATGCATTAATCCAAAAACAGATACAAAAATTGGTAACAAAACCTTTCTTTATTAATCTCTTCTTTGGATACAGACTTGACTCCGCCCTGCGCGCTCAACTGCAGAGGTCCGCGCACTCAGCTGCGGACGACTAGGCCTCTGTGCACTCAGCTGCAAAGCCTTCTCCTACTCTACGACCCAAGACACACTTAGATACTTAGACTCTTCCTCTTCGCTTATTAGCTACTTATCGCTCTCTTTTACACTTAGAGCCTAGCTCTATTTATACAATCCCATGGTCCACGGACCATGGGTAGGGCGACATTACATCCAAAATTAGGGCAGACAACCCTATGACTCTAACATACTTCCGCGCTCGCAATTTGTGGGGCTTTACAACATTATTTGGTCAAAACATGGGCTTTGAGCCCCAAAACATGCCTCAATGGGATTCCATGCCCAACAAACCCCCAACACAACCATCGTGACTCGCCCTCGAGTCACTCTGTTAGCATGGCTATCTTGGCACGAAGTTCCTCCAATTGTCCTCGAACTGTGCTGATGTCAACAACACACTAAGTCGCTTCTTGTTGAATTTGTTACAACCTGTCTTCTAAGACCTCCATGTCTGAATTGTTCCCATACATCTATCCTGGTATATGTTTATAGTCATGCACCATTGTTCGGCTCCCTGGAGCGCGAAGACTGCGCTTCTACCAGCTAATCAGATATCCGGCCCACCCGTGTAGGGCTTCAAGCGGATGCCATTCACTTTGCCTGGGAAGGGTTCTCCATTTAGTTTGACTAGCTAGACCGTGTCTCCATTTGTGACCTCCATAACCACGTATGGTCCCAACCAATGCATTCTGAATTTTTCTGGAAATTTTTCAAACTCACTGTCATACAACAGCACTAAATCATTTACCTTGAAGGTGCGCAACTTCATATGGTGATCGTGCCAGGCTTTTTCACACTGCTTTTGTACCTACTAATGAAAACCAGCCAAGAACCGTTCCTCCTCAAGCTCTTCCAATTACACAAGCCTTTCTTCCAGAGCTTCACAATCCATCATACCTATAAGCGCAACTATTCGTAGACTAGGGACAATACACTCCATTGGCATTACGACTTCCACACCATAAACTAATCGAAAGGGTGTTTGTCCCGTCAATTTCTTGCACATTGTCCTATAAGCCCATAGTACTGCAGGTATGCGTAGGTCCCAGTCAGTGCGTCTCACATGGTGGGATGTGTTCAGCACTTCGCACACCTTGTCAAAGGCTTCCCCGCGGATAATCCTTAGCGTGATTGGTCTTATCATAGTTCGTTATTCACACCTTCATCTCGCCCGGTCTTGCTCATTGTTCATGTTTCCTATCGTGAGGACAGAGTTCGTTCATGTAGGTTGCGTACCATACGCTTATACATATCTGGAGAGGTGGGCGCGCACGCTGTTTCGTCCATCATACCAGGCTTTCAACCATTGTTGGGGCTTTCCAAACCGTATTAGCATCACCCTTTTGCATTCGTGCCAATCCTCAAAACTTTTCTGGTGCATACCCCACCACCTTGTGAGCGCCGCACACAGTGCCCATTTCAGAGCACCAAACCGCTGTTGCTCCAACACCTCGCTCTCAAATTTCTTCAGGAATTCATCCACCGTTGTCAACCCGTCATACATAGGTAGATACCTTACCTCTATTGCTACACAACGTAGTGACTATTATCATGTTGCAATTGAGTGTGGTTACCTTGTGTAACCAATTCTACCATCGTTCTATTTCCTCATCTGAACCTGATGTGCAGGAGCTTTCACGCTCCCACGAAATCCTGCCATCCGATGTTGTATTCACCCAATCATGTCTCTGAGTGGTTATCTTGTAGATACAGTCTAGATCGTCGTCGTGCATTGGCTCTATGTAGCGCAATCCTTCCACAGGGTCTAAAGTTACCACTACGCGCACTGACTTTTTCTCAAAAATCATTTTGCACTTCTTTAGATTTATCACTCTGTTCATATCAGTGGCCCAATATATTCCCAATAGCGCGAAATACGGATTGTTGTCATCAACAATCTCTATCACTTCAAAATTTGCAAGCGTGCTCGCACCTTTGATATCTATCATTATTTCCTGCAATCTTCCCATTGGTAGGATCTTTTGTTGGTTCGTCAATCGCAATTGAATAGGAGACCATTGCAACGCGGGCCTGCCCATGCACTCCCATGTTTGTTTTGGCAATACATTCACGTCTAATCCTAGAGCCAAAATTACTTGATCCATCTCATATTCCCCTATTTGTGCAGTCAATCTCATCTCCCTTCCTGTTCGCATTGTGTGCTTCCCGAGCTTCCGAACTACACACGATTCTCTTGATCCAGCACATCTAATGATGAGCTCTTCAGTCCCTTCACAGCCTCGCTGTCGCACAACAGCTTCATGCATGTCTCCAGAAAGGTAGTAAGCATTGATGGGTCCATCTCTGGTTCTAGTTTTTCTTCACTACCTGAAGTGGAGGCTTCCGTGAAGTTCTTAGCTTCCATGAATGTCTCTTTCGCACGCTCCAAATCAAACTCTAGTTCCTTTGTTGGAGCCTTGCGAACCCAAGCACTCTTTCCGACTGCATACCTTCGTCATCCCCTGTCATGATACCGCTTCGGAGCACGATGTTTACATTCGGGTCCTCCTTGTGCGACTCAGAGCTCATCATTTGCAGGCTCTGAGTCAAGGGAGGTTGGAGTATTTTTTTATCGCGCAACCTCGCTATCATTGTGGAGTAGTCCTCCATCTCATGATCAAACTGGGTACAATATAAACATGATGCTCTCGTCGGATTTGTACAATCGCGGGCGTAATGCCTAGCTCTCTGCAATGGTAACAAATCAGCTGTCCGAAACCCCTTCCTGGTCCCATTCCTCCTCGACCTCATCCGCGCCCCTAAAACCCAGTGCGCGCCATCCCTGCATTTTGATCGAGGGCTCGCATTTCGGTCTGAACCCTCTAGGTAGGAGTCCGATCCATCATCAGTTCATAACTTCATCAGGTACACTCATCATGGCCTACTGACCTGCAGAAATTACATAATCATTGTTGGGACGTCTGTGTATACTTCTGTAATAGATGACAATTATCTGTAGCATGCTTCCCTCCTATCTAACAAATCGTGCACCATAATGCAGGCGCTGCGCTTGGCCCGGATTGTGCCTCTGGTTTCAATGCCATTGGCCCTCCTCCCGCTAGGTAGTTTGCGAAGACTGGACAATGGTCCTTGTCATGTCCCTGGCATTTGCACTTTATGCACCATACCTCCTCTCATGCTTCTAGGTGAGCTGTCTTGTTTTGTTTCAGACTCTGCATTTCAAGACACAAATTCTTCAACTGCGCGTGGATTTGTTGCACTCCTAGGCTAGGATCTTGTATTGGGGTCTCATGCAGCCTCATTGCAATCTCCAAAGCTTCGGCTTGAGTAGATGGCTTCTGTTGTGATAGTGCAATCCTTATATGCGGCGTTAATGACGCTACAAACCATGCGCAGTGCTGCCCATCCATCAAATTCATGTTGGCTTCAAAAATCATACCCTTTAGTCTCTGATCCAAGTCCTAGAGAGTCTCACCTAGAAGCATTGTGATTTCTTTAAATCTGATAATTGACTGTCTCTGATTTTGGTCTACTAAACTCCCTGTTTAGCGCAGCTTGGATATCCGCGATCCCTGTGTTTGGATTGTCATTGGAGTGCTTGATGTACCATGTCAGTGCATGATCCTGCAACGCACTTACCAACGTCGCCTTTTTTATGTTTTCATCAGTGACTCCTTTTGCTTCCCATACAACCTTTACCACAAACCAAAATTGGTCTGAATCTTCATTTCCTACTCCTCTGAATACCAGAAACTTGATTGCACTCGCCATACTGAACTGTGGTGGTGGTGGAGGTGGTGTGGGCGAAGATGGAGGTGACGATGGTGAAACTGGTGGTGGTGTAGGTGGAGGTGGTATGCATGGAATTCGCTGCCTTATCAGAATGATCACACTCCTTGGTGAAATCTTAGCGAGATTTTTCTCGCTTTCTCGCCGAGGTGAAATCAAGGGGCTAGTTTCTATCTCTACGCTACCTTCGCTTCTATAGATCCTCTCACTCCGCGTAGCCCCAAACATCAATTTATTCGCATAACCCTCTTTTCACACAGTGACATTTTAATCCAAGTGTTCAAAGATTTAATGTACTTACCTCGCAGTGCTTTGAGGAAGTGTCATTCCGCCTCGTTGTAGCTGACTAACGTGTCTACTGCGAATTCGGTGATAAACCCTCCTATTATTCGACCGAGCCAATGGTTCACACCGCGCACGATCTTATCTCCTGATGCTTCTAGTCTGCGCACTAACTCTGGAGTCCACACAGTTGGTTTGTCGAGCCTGCGCCTTCCTTGACTCTCTGCTAGCTTCGTGATCCACTCATACAACTCAGAGGGGAAGGATGCAAAGAAAAATTCGTGGATTTCTGTAAGTAGCACTCTAACCATTGTTCCTTTGATACTCGCGGATTCATATTTTCCCGTGCCGCGAACTTGTGAATCTTTCTGTCCAACCACCCTTCAATTTCTTTCTTTGTCGGATTCCAGTGACATGACATCAGACATCTCTTATGCAGATCTTGGTCTCGACAACGGAACCATTTGTTGGCTTATTAGGGCCTGACCCAGGTTTGTAGGTGTTTTGACCAAACAAATCTCGGTACCACTGGCCCTTTCGGCAACAATCCATGGAGCGCGGATTGAGGACTCACCTAAAGTAGTATGGGAGGGTGCTAAAACTAGATTTCCGCACCCTGGAGATGTCTGATGAGTTTAAGTGGTCTGCGGTTAGACCCTGCGTGCACGTCACTACGTGCACTATCTTGTACCTCGTAGCCTGAGATGCTGCCTTCGCATAGCCCTACTCAGGTGCCGAGCATCATTGTTACCCAAGTCCTTACTAGTATTCTACTGTTAGTTGATTAACTTAGCTTATTTAAGTTACACTTAGCAATATAAATCATTCATACATTTGCGCGCAGTAAACAAACAGTGTATTTGCAATTTACATCAGCCATGCATTAAGCCAAAAACAGATACACGAATTGGTAACAAAATATTTCTTTATTAATCTCTTCTTCGAATACAAACTTGATTGCGCCCTGCGCACTCAGCTGCAGGGGTCTGCGCACTCAACTACAGACGACAAGGCCTCTATGCACTCAGCTACAGAGCCTTCCCCTACTCTACGATCCAAGACACACTTAGATACTTAGACTCTTCCTCTTCACTTATCAGTGACTTATTGCTCTCTTTTACACTTAAACCCTTGCTCTATTTATACAATCCCATGGTCCGCGGACCATGGGTAGGCCAACATTACATCCAAAACTAGGGCAGACAACCCTATGACTCTAACATACTTCTGCACCCGCAATTCGTAGGGATTTACAACAACATGCCTTGGGGGAATTCCATGCCCAATAATCATATAATATGAAAAATTAATATAATATATAATTACATGTACATTTAAATAAATTAGTTTTTTAGTAATTGATAAATCTAATTTTTTGTTGCAGGACGTTATTGCAGTTTTTTGTTGGCTGCCTTCTTTATATTAAATTATTTTTGCAATGTTCTTTTTTCCCATTTTGAATGCTTTCTCTTGATATTGGACGATCCCCTATGTGAGAATCATGTTCCTCGTCGCCATGTTAGTATTATTTTTTTTTTTTTGGATGTATGATTGTCAGTTTTTTTATATGCAAAATAAATTTAATAATATGTTTAAATTTATTGATGAAATTATATTGAAAATACATAATTAAATAAAATTAATATTATTGATCATTCATATATATTTCAAATAATATATATAAAAAATTTACCCTAGTAAATTATATTACCATAATTTATTTTTTTTATTTGATAGTCATATATAATGATGAGTTAGTAGTTCGGCCTGGAGTATGCCGTAAAACTGCTTCTGCTTGGCTAAGAGCTCGTCTTCCTCAGACGTAAGGAAACAGGTTAATGGCCCAAGACCTAAAGGCATCTGGCAGGAGTGAAAACTTGCTCCCTTACGGACCACCAGCAGGTTATTACAGGTGGCGTGGTTTTCCTTGATAACGGTGATGAGTCAAACCAACATTCGCAGATAGCAGCCAGAGATGGCTGTCCTCACTGTTGGTTTGACACCTGAGTTTGATAGGTTTTGCCACCTTCAGATAAAAAAAAATTAAAAAATGATGAGTTAGTAGTGAGTTATTTTGAATATTTTCCATATATATATATATATATATGAATTAAGGTTTTATATTAATTATAAGTTAGATTTATATGGATTTGAAAAGTGATTACACAAGATATATAATTGCTTCTTATTTTCTTGTTATTGATGAAAAAAAACTAAAAGATTCCTATAACAAGATTACATTGAGGCCAACACTAAAGTTGCCCTATCTTGTTACGTAGTAGTCCCATACAAAGATAACAATCTGATTACTGAAGTGTAATCGTTGTAAATGAATTTCCAACAACAAAAATTCTAACTAGAATTCCATCATAAAAAACCTTACAAAATTACGACAATCACTACACAAACAACCAAATTGAGATTGGCGTGTCATGTCCAACTATTGCTCACATGATAAGGATACCAAAAGAAATAACAAGTTCCTTGTAAAACGGGCCCAAAACCACCATGAAGACCAAAGTGCCACAAATAATGATTGCCAACACGAAAAGGAGACCAAAAGAGATAACAAGTGCCTCGCATGAACGGGAAAAGATCCATCACGAAGGCCAACATATTGCACTGTCAACCCACTATGCTCATAGATTATTCTCAAGAAATATTTGTTGGATCCCTTGCACTAGAACTAGGAGGATCCATAAGGTCCCCACCATCTTATTCATAGGAAATATGGATCTCCACATGTGTCAAGCGAGACTTAATCTTGTCCAACAAAAACCGTTGATTTCTAAGCATCCTGTTGATGTCCTCCAGGGATGAAAAAACATTAAACTTCTCCACTTGCTTATCCTTCAAAACTAGGCCCAAGAAGGTCTTCATTTGCTAATGAAAAGCCACAAAGTTTGGGTACTACTTCTTTCTGCCCTTAGTATGGTTAGGGTTAGGAACCCAAGCTCACATGTCCTCTAAGAGCTCAAAATACGAAAGAGATTGTCTTTTCACCCCCGCTTGGGTCTCAAGTTTACGAATTTTCGTCTAAGTATTTGGTGAAACAACATTGAAATAGGTGGCAGTGGATTCATATACAAAGAGTCTCATGCCTCGTTTCTCTAGCTGAGGTCCACCACCGCCCCCCCATCTACACTTATTACAACTACTATGAATGCCTATATCTACACAAAAATAAGAAAATGGACGAGACCCGCCTCCTACAAGACCAAGATACCAACATACCATATCATCATAAAAGCTCTAGACACATGTCTCGAACCTTATAGATGACCCAATAATTGAGACAAGGGATGCAACTTCCTCCATCGAGACCCTTTTGCCCTTAGCCATTGAACAAGAGATAAATAACTTCAACACCATAAGACCTTGAGACCTAGAAATGTGTGACTAAACATCGTACTCATCCAACCAAAAATATCCCACCAAGTAAATGACTTAACATTATAAGACTCTCGTAATTTACTCTAAACCATACTCACAAACTGCATCTTAAGCCTTAAACGAGGGCCCCAAAACAATTCATAATGAAAAATTAACAAACTGCTCCAAACTGAAGCCCCAAACCATAAATGAAAATTCATACAGAAATGTTTGTGCCTTAGACTCACAAACCTAGACACGGCGAAACACCAAAAGGAGACTGAGAATAGGAAAGAAATAACTTGAGAATTCACACAACACATGAACTAGATGCCCTTGACAATCATTTTGAAAAGAAATCTCCCAAAAGCCATGCACAAAACTAGACAACCTAGAGCATTTAAACATTGTTTACACTAGTCGGCATGACCACCTCACCAACCCTCAAAACCCACTACAACTCACAACAGAAAGATTCTTACTCACTAAGCTTGAATAGACGAACTACACCAGGGGGCCAAAGACCTTACCTTGACTCCTCTTTACTCACCGTAAACCATTGAAACCCTTTAATAAAACCACCGCCAGCTGTGACACTGCATGCACATGCATGCGAGGGAAAGTTGTGTCCTCCCTATTTAAATTTTGAATGCATACTTGAGGGTGGCAGGCATTGGCTCCAAGGCCCTTGTTCCATCCTCATTTACACTCCCAATGAGGAATACTTTTATGTTCATTTTTTTTTTTTCTTCAATATTATTTAACTTTTGATATATATATATATATATATATATATAATAAATAATTTATGATTAAGTTATATAATTTATTACCTTGAATAAGGATTATATCGACCAATTTTTTTTTTTCCTACTAGTTTATTGGAAGGGAAATTAGACTAGTAACATAAGTTTAGACTGTTGGGGATGCTAAGACCTCACCTAACTAGAAGATCTTGTAAATAAAAACTTATAAAAACACATTGGATGCGCTAAACCTTGACATACATTGACATGTGAAGACAAAAAAGACTACTAGTGCTAAAAATCAAAAAACAATGAATCATAACAACCATTGCACAAAATATCTAAGTATCCGCTTGCTAGCCACTATCCTCTTTCACTACGAAATTGTTGGCTAATCCTCTAGCTAAATGTTGGACATTGGACAAATAAAAACTCTCGTGTGTTTTGCGACATGGGCTAACCGCCTCTCACAGATCCTTATCTCTAGTAATGCAATCAATGACTAACACCTATGGGTTTTGGTCTAACAAAAATCATGATTCCCAACACGTTGTATAAGAGTGTAGGTCATGAGTTTGATACACACCCGACTCACATTGGGGGGAAGATTGTTGGACATTGGAGAAACCAATGTTTGTGTGTTTCACGATATGGAATAACTACCTCTCGTGGATCCTTATCTTTGTCGATGCAATCGTTGACTAACACCTGTGAGGTTTGGTCTAATGGGAATGGTGATTCCCAACACTAAAATCGTTAACATGCAATCTATATTGTAAATTTTTTCCTCTAGCTTTGACAATTTGATAGAATTCACTTGTTCAATCGTCTTGTTCAAATGAGATTTTATCTCAGTGAGCTCCTAGCCATGATATGAAATGAGTTGCAACATTTTTTTGTGAATTGACATCATATCATTTCAATGCCAAATATAGTGGGAGCTACAACACTCTTTTTTGTGAATCGGCATTATGGGCGGGAAACCCATTTTAAATATTTTTTTTGAGATAGATTAGTTAATTTTTTTAAAAATAATGTAATAATAATTTATGATAATATATTAAAACTTGTCTTATTTTATATTATATTTATAAAAATATATATACTTTTTTTTTAATAAAAGAATAAAAATTTAAGATATATTAAAAATTGAATATATATATATATATACACGTTTCAAATTAATGCTACTTAGACAACATACCCAATATAATATAAAATATCTTCTTTTCAATATGGTAATTTCGAAGTATATGGCCTTTACATTTTTAAAAGGAATTGCCGTTATGGGGTCATTTTGTAAACAGGGGAGGATCATTCATTTGATGTGAACACATACTAGACACCTTGTAGTTTTTGCACCTTTAAAGATTTTTTCGGATGCTATCTTCACATTTTTTTAAAAAGCAATTTCTATTTTAAAAGTCAGCCAATATTGTAAATGGTGTTAATGATAGATACCCGGCGCACTTTCGAGTTTTGAATCAACCATTTGACACACACTATACATACATATAAAACCCTATATGCTTCTTATCCTTTTATTATTGTATATTATGCTCCAAGTCTCCTGTACAATACAAAGCCAAAATATGTGTACATGTTCAAACCCAAGAACTGATATCGGTGGTCCTAGAATATTCTGCTCTCAATGGCACTTCAAATTTTCTCAATATCGCTGCCCGCGCTCTCTCATTTCTCTTCTACTCCTGCAATCGAGTTACGCTCAGGTCGCCCTCACACCGAGCCGCTTGCTTCTGTTGCGCCACCATAACGTAAACTTTCGTTTATCACCGATTACTCACCGTAATTAACGATTAGGAACGTCGTAAAATTTATAGAAGGAGAAAGAAATATTTATTAATATGATATCTCGGTGGGAGTTGCGACTTCATGCAGTACACTCAGCTGGAGGACTGGGAAATCTAACTGAATCTTTGCAGTAGTCGTAAATCATGTATTTTTCTCGTACCCACTTCACTTGCATACTCTGCTTCGAGTTAAGTGAAGTGTAGGCAGGCTGATCCCACCACGAAGTACATGAGCTGCCAGTACTGTATTTGCAGGCATCGATGTTGAAATTTTTGTATGTAGATATGAAAGGCGCGTGGCTCCAATTTGTCTTTACGCGGCCACCCTGTGTAGCCCACCCATCTCCATTCCATATTGAGGAGTATATGCCCATCGGGCGGGTTTGAGGAAATGGGACTCCTCTTTTCTCATTGTTGGAAAATACCCGTATAGGCACATCGTCCACAAAGAAACTGCTTCCATCCATCAAACATTCACACAAAACAAAACGTTCATCAAATATTGTAATTGACAAGTTAAAACTAAGTTGGAATGGTAATTATACTATGATCATATATACTTACACAGCTTGGTGGCGATTCCAGAGAAAGGAGTAGGAATGGAAGTTGGCAGTTGGGTCGAACCACAGGTAAATACGCTGCTCCCTTTTGCCAACCCCATTCGAATAAACATTCGTCTGAACAACGTACGGTTCTCCTGAAGTGTTCCCCAAGAATTCATAGTCGAATTCATCATGCTGATCACCTTGTGAAGACATCTGCAATATCTCCAAGTAGTACAAGAAAACATCAAATTATTGCCAGTTCAAAGCATGGCATTGCAATTCATTCACACAATAAAATTTGTGGATTATTTGTATGAAAATGACGGTTACATAGAAAGCATTAACGGTGCCAGCAGAGTCGCCAGGAACGAGCTTCATCTGCACAGATGCTTTTCCGAACAAGTATGTGCTCTTCGAAGCAAATCCTGCTCCTGCAGCAGATCGCACAACACAAACCATATTAATCGGACTTAATTACATGATCACAAGTAGAGGTCGAGAAATTAGGAAGAAAGTAGAATAAAAATAGATAGTACCAGAAGTGTGATCGAGCTTGAGCCGGAGCAAATCCCCTTGGGACATGACATGGTCAGCTGCCCAATTGGGGTAGAAGAAATCGTTGAAGGCTGCACATTGAGAACCCACTACTAGGCTGCACAGCATTACAACAATACAAAAAACCCACCAGTACGTGCAGTTGCATCCTCCTTTGCGAACTGCCATCGCCATTTTGTTCGAATGTTACAAAAGTTCAAATAAGGGTAAGAATGAAGAAATAGACGTGGGGCAGAAATTTATAGGCATGAGCTTGACGGGTCACAGAGGCAGTGGGCCACGGCCCTTGTGACGGATCCGGCGGCAGTCCAACATTATAAATAACATATGGCAGCCTGTCATTTTGTTCCACTAAATTAAATAAACATCGTTTTCAATTTTATGAAAATTTACTGCACAACAGGGTAGGTCCCTCGTATATTTTAAATATCTTCGCTGACGGGTGGAAATATGAAAATTAATTTAATGGAATTGGTGACGGGTGGATTAGCCGTCACCTAATACATTGCAGCTGCAGAATCGGACGCATGAATGAGCGTTTTGTTGTGTAGTATATCCAGTCAGGCAACTTGATCCAAATTTCAGCTGACGGAGCATTAGGCAAGTTGAAGTTAAGACGTTACAATGACACGCACATTAATGTGTCCTCACTATGGCTGGCTGGACGTAAAGACCGAATATTACACGCGCCAATTGTATTCGATTCCCCGCTGCTACATAGAGTAAAACACCGAGGTGCCAAGGACTGCGTGCCAGCAAGCTCACTGTCATTTTCACGAAAATGTTCACTGGACAGCTGGATTAGTGGCAGCCAGCTGTGAAGAATTCTCACGAATTCGAGGCTATCGTCATGATCGCCCATAAAAACAGAATGGGGTCTCATCTGAATCCTGTACCTTTTTTATCAATTTTTTTCGGGATTTGATATTGAAGAGGACCACCGTAAAGTAATAGACCGCGTCCACTATCCCCAGATTCTACTGACAGGTTGCGATCTACTTACAAGTGGAAGAATATGAATGGAAAATAATTTGATCTTGCTGCCTCTTGAGTTACAATGATTCGGCTTGCCAGATGAATAATTTCAGAATAGAAAGCTCGTTTCACGTTTTTGCATGCGTTAAAAGAGCCTATGTTTTTAGGGAGGCATTTGCTCATCGTGATGGGTTACAGGTCGATACCACGTCAGACTTTTTATATATAGATAGAGAGGTTAGGTGAGATGCTTTTTTCTTTTACATTTTTTTTAAACTTATATATGTAAGTTGGAAGATTGTCGCTTAATAAAACTAATTTTATGTCATATTCAAATGTGGGTGCATTGGGTGCATAATTAAGAACACATACATCATTGGATGGTTATGGTTATCCTACACTAACAAACTTGCTATAAAGGCATAATACAAAACTTCACTACTTGCAAAAAAAAAGAGAAGAATGGGTGTAGGGGTACAAGGAATACTACATAACAAAAAAATAATATAACATAAACAAGACCAAACACCAAAGTCACTTGAAGCTAAACTCAATTCTCCATCATTCTAAGGGATAAAGGCATTGAAGAAATTATGGTCCCTTGTGCAAGAGAGTGAAGGAAACTAATGATATTTGAGTGAGGGAAACTAATGATATTTAATGGATATGTCTTGTCGTCAAGAGGAGAACAATGGAAACCAAAGGGATTTAGAAGAATCTTTGGGTGTATTACATTTGTTTCCTACTTACTATGAGTCTAAAAGCTATAAACTTAGTTGTGGAATTTCTACAATTTCCTATATATTTTTTGCATCCTCATCTTCCTTTTTATGAGCTTATTCATGCTTCCTATTTTCTATATATGGCTACATTGCTAACTAAATTGTCCAATTTTATGGTATTGGTTCCTATTTCTTTTCAACTTCTATTATGCCCACTTTTCAGAGGAGAATCATCAAATACTACATCTATACTAATGATGATTTTATGGGTAGCGGGATCCCACAATATGTGTCCCTTACTCCAATACCATAACCAACAAAGATATACTTCTTTGATTTGGAATCCAACTTACAACATTTATCTTTAGAAATACGAGCATAAGCTTCAGAACAATTTTTTTTAAGATTTGAGTAATCAAAAGAATAGTCTGTCCATACCTCTTTAGGAATCATACAATCTATTACAACTAGTGGTGACTAATCTACTAGATAGCATGTTGTAGTGATTGTTTCTACCCACAACTCTTGATGTAACTTGGCATTATTAAGGATGCTCCTTGCTCTCTCTAGAAGTATCATGTTCATGCATTCAACCATATCATTTTGTTGAAATTATGCCTTTATGGCTTTCGATCCAAACTTCCTTGCAATAATTTTCAAACTCTAGAGATGTGAAATTTTCTCCATTATCTATTCTTGAGCACTTGATTGACCTGCTAGTTTTCTTTTCAACCAAAACCCTAAATTCTTTAAATACATTAAACACATCAACTTTCCTTATGAGAATGTAGACCCACACCTTTCTACAGTGCTCATATATAACTGTCCCAAAGTATGACGAATATCTAAAAGAACCAATAGGGGATGGACCTATGAAATTTAAATGAATATAATATAGAATACCCTTACTTGTAAGACTATTTATTTTCAACTTTTGTCTACATTGCTTCCAAAAAAACACAATGCTTGTAGAAATTCAAATTCAAATATTTTAAATATGGAAGTAATTTATGATTTATCAATACCTTTAGCCTTTTCTTTCTCATATTGCAAAGTCATTGATGCCATAAACAAGTACATTCATTTACTTCCTTAGATACCACAATTGCATCATTTATTTCATTATTCCCTTCTAGCTTGTTAAAGTTCTCAATCCTTTTAGCCCTCATAACCTCTAAAACACCCTTCAACACCTTTAGTGACCCATATTGACTTGTAAATTTACAACCTCCAGAATTCAAAACTCCCAAGGAAATTAAATTAGTTTTTAGCTCGAGTACATGTATTCACTCTATTAATGTACTTACAATACCATTGAACAATTTGATGTTAATGCTTCTGCTTCCAATAGCCTTACAAGGAATATTGTTTTCCATAAGGGAAATATCATCGTCAACATCTTGGTAAGAAGAAAACAAACTACTCTTTGGACACATTCAATATGAAGCACTAGAATTTATTAACCATTCCTCATGATATTATGAGATATTACAAATAGATAATACTTCATCGAACATACCTCAACTTGTTTTAAACATATTTTCTTCCTTTATGGAGACATTCTAGGTCTATTTCCTTTTCCAACAATATTTCTTGAGATTCCCTATTTTATTGCAGTACCAACACTTTTGCTTACATTTTCTTCAATTAACTTGTATCTTTTGCACCACTCGAATTCTTCCCTTTTGTGGATCGACCCCTAGCCACAATTCCTTATAGTGTGGTGGGTTCTATACTAGATTTCTTATACACCTCCTCAGACAGTAAGTCTACTACAATAGAACCACCATCAAGAGTGTTAAAGCTAACATAAGTGACTAAGTGTTCCCAAGATTGAAGAAATGAACATAATAATATGACCACTTTATCTTCCTCTTCATTTTTTACACAAATACAAGCTAACCACACAATAGTATTGAATTATTTAAATGAGCAATAGTTTTGGTACCTTCTTTCATTCATAAATTGTAAAATTGCCTCTTCAAGTAGATTCAACTTGTTAATGATCTTGTCATGTAAAGGCTCTCCTTTATGCTCCAAAAGCATGCCATTGTTTTCTCTACAATAATATTGGAAAGAATGCCATCTACCAAACACAACGAAATGGTGTTGATAACTATTGATCCAGACCTTCTCATTCCTTTTTAGTTATACCAACATGTTGAAAATGTAGCAAGAAAATATCAGTTTGACTTTCCGTTGGTCAAACTAGAGAAAGTTCAAATTTCTATTTCAGCAGAATACTTAGAGGTAGTTAACTGAGCTGACATGGAACTTGTCACTTAGTTAACTCAATTAATTCAAGTTGGGGAAGCTTGAGTTCAGTTCAATATGTTTGATTGCTAATTGGTAGCAATCCATTTCAGTTAATTTGAGTTATTATCAGTTTAACTAGTTCTGACAGTCAGAAGAACTAGTAGAGGTCAAGTGGAAGTGGAACTTCAACCACACTCAATGATCAACCAATTAAGCGATCAATCAACCCAAAATAATTGTTACATGCAGAGAATTCGAGTGACCTAGTTGAGATGGAGATTCCAAGGTAGTGTACTACCAGTTGTATCTTATTCCAATTTGTACATGTTGTGCATGTAGTCAGAGAATGACCTAAGGTAATTATGCAATTCCATGGTGTGAAATTCCTAAAAAAATAGGAGCAATTTCCCAAGGGAACAATGCAAGGAAATAGGAGCCTGGAGGGCTTGCAAATTAGCTAAGTGTTGGCCAAAGTCAGTCAATTAGGCAGAGGGATAGACTATACAATTGCAGGGTGTGCTCAAGCTTGAGAAAGCATATGTATTTCTTCTATATTCTCTAATTAATGCAGTATAAAGAGTAAGGGGTTTTCAACAGTTTCTTTCCCCTAGATAAATCTTTGTGCGTGTGTGATGTTTCCTTTTGCATGTCTATTATTCTTGTTCTTGATGGTGAATTAAATTTCGCAGATCAATAGAGTAGCTTCATGCCGTGATTTAGCAAATTTCATGAGCAGTATTGAATCTACACATTAATTTCTACATGGTAGTAGAGCTAGAATCACTGTAGAGTAGAGATTTTAAAGTTGTCATTGCAGGAGATTCGAATCTGCAAATCAATGTTGTAGATTTTCTTCAAGACTAAGAAGATGGCTTACAACATAATTTGGAGTTTCTACAACGCACAACTTACTTCTACACATTTCAAATTTAGCCTTTTCAGGAGGCTTGGTGAATATGTCAACCACATTTTCATTTGTATTACAATATGATAAGTCAATTTATTTTGATTGTAATTTTTCTCTTACAAAATGATGTTACGTGTCAATGTGTTTTGTCCTTGCATGATATATAGGATTGTTTGTCAATTTGATAATGCTTTGATTGTCACATCTAATTACTGTAGGTGCTTGCTGTGTTTCTCCAACATCTTCAAGTATCCTTCTAAGCCATATTGCTTCACAAGTAGCATTACATAATGCTTTATACTCAGCTTCAGTGGATGACAAGGAAACAGTTGGTTGTTTCTTACTGCTCCATGATATTGGTCCTGAACCAATATTGAACATGTATCCAGTAGTAGATTTCCTATCATCTAGATTTCCAGCCCAGTCAGAATCAGAATAATCTGCCAACTCAACGTCAAATTCATCAATATACATAATACCAAAATTAAGTGTTCCTTTCAGATATCGAAGGAATTTCTTTGCTGCTTTCTAGTGGGTTTCACAAGGCTTAGCCATGAAATGACTAAGTATGCTGACAGAATATGCTATATCTGGCCTGGTAGTGGTGAGATAGTTCAGACTTCCCACCAGCTGATGGTACAAGGTTCCATTCACCTCTTTGGTTCCATCATCACTGCACAATTTGACATTATGTTCTAAAGGAGTAGATGTTACCTTGCATTCAATCATATTGAACCTTTTAAGGATTTCCCTCATATATTTGCTTTATGTGATTAGTGTCTTACCAGATTCCCTCCAAACTTCAAGACCTAAAAAATAATGCAATTCACCAAGACCCTTCATCTCAAATACATGTGACAACTGAATTGTTTCTTCAATCAACTTGCATGCATTTCCTATTATGATAAGATCATCAACATATACAGATAGTAAAGCAACATTCCCACCTTTATCTTCCTTGATATACAAGTTAGGATCGTTTTTGCTTCTCATATAACCTTTATCATAAAATAAAGAATCAATTTTCACATACCAAGATCTTGGTGCTTGTTTCAATCCATATAAATCTTTCTTTTAACCTGCAAACCAGATGCTCCTGTCCTTGTTTTGCAAACCCTTCAGGCCAAACCAAATAAACTTCTTCTTTTAATTCACCATTCAAAAATGCAGATTTGACATCTAACTGATGCATTTTCCACTTATATTTTGTAGCTAACGCAATCATGATTCTAATTATGTTCAACTTAGCTACAGGTGCAAAAGTATCTTCATAATCAATTCCCTCATTTTCTGAATATCCTTTTGCAACCAATCTAGCTTTATGCTTATCAATAGAATTTAATGAATTTTGTAAGCTTATCAATAGAATTTAATCAATTTTGTAAAAGTAATGTGATTCTGTTCTATGATATGGTATCAGAGCCACTTGTGGTAGCTTTGTGGTAGTTTTGTGTGAGGCCACTTGTGAAGCTGAGTGTTTTTCATAGAGCATGAGATGTGGGAAAGCAGCTTAATGAAAAGCTCTTATGGTGTGCCACTGTGTTGTGAGACAGCGTGAAGGAATTTTTGTGTGAGAACCAAGTGTTAGCTGAGTGGGGTGAGAGCCATGTTAGCTCTACAAGTGTCTTGTATTGTTGTAAAGAGTCTTATTAATATGATGGAGTTTTTTGCTTCCAAGTGCCTACTAATCAGTTGGAGTTTTGTTGTTTGAGGTGAAAGATGCAACCAG
Organism: Pinus taeda; assembly: GCA_000404065.3. NCBI lineage: Eukaryota > Viridiplantae > Streptophyta > Pinopsida > Pinales > Pinaceae > Pinus > Pinus taeda. The sequence continues at coordinate 295,707 of APFE030036719.1, read as the reverse complement.
ATCTGCAAGTTGTTTGACGTGAACACTGCAACCAGATCTGCAAGTTGTTTGAGGTGAACGTTGCAACCAAATATACAAGTTGTTTGAGGTGAACGTTGCAACCAGATCTGCTAGTGTCAAGCTTGTTGTAAGTGAATCTGCGCGTCGATAATTGTTGGGTGTTGTTTCTAATATTTGTTGTGTTGCAAATATCATAGTGGCTGCCGTATGCCATTTAGAGATGCCAACGACATTAGAGGTGCCTCCAAACGAATAATGCATTGAAGCAAATAATTTTCATGTTGCTTGAAAATCGTGGAAGTGATTTGAATTAAAAGGTTTCAGCCCTCTTTTACATATTTTAAAACAAGGCAAATCAAAGTTTGGTTTGTTTTTTTTGTTGGGAGACTTAAGTTTTTTAAAATATTTGTTTTATTTTAAGTGTTGAGACTAAATTTAAAAAGGGGTGTTTGTTTTAAATGAGAAGATTATCATAAGGAGTGATAAGGTTTTTTAGTATTTGTTTTTTTATTTAAAGTGGTGAAAGGTTTAAAAAAAGAAGAAGAAAAAAGTGGTGGTGGAAATTTTTAATAGTGAAAAGGAGTTAGTAAATATTTTGATGGTGCATGTGTGGTGAAAGTTTTCTGGGATTTGGTGAATTTGGGTGAATTTGGATTTAGATTTGGTGGCATTTTGTTGATTGGAGAAAGTTTTTTTTTTCCATCATGTCAAATTTGTTGGCTGATACTTATTTGAACGAATCCACCAAACTTGATGGAGGAAATAATGTGAATTGGAAATTCAAGTTGCTGACTATTTTAGAAGGTTATAATTTGTTTTCCATTATGAGTGGGGATGAGCCCAAACCCACTGTTGTAGCTTCTATTCCAGATTGGGAGAGAAGGGAGACGAAAGAAAAGGTGTTGTTGCGTATGTCCATAAAGGAAAACATTATTCCTCACATCAGAGATTGCAAGACATCAAAGGAAACATGGCATATGCTGAAGGGTTTGTATGAAACAACAAATACAAATTGGATCTTGTTTTTGAAGACTAAGATTTTATCTCTAAAAACGGAAGCAAATGAAAATATAAGAAATTTCATATCTCGTGTCAAAGATTTAAGCGATAAGTTAGGAGATATTGGTGAAAAGGTGTCTAGTACTTACTTAGTCACCATCACATTAAATGGCTTAGTACAAGATTATCAAATTTTTGTCTCAAGTCTTTCAGCTAGAGAGAAGCCCCCTAATTTGATGAATTGACAGGAATTCTTCTACAAGAGGAGGGGCGGATGAAGAGCTTTAATTTGGGCTCTAGTAGTTTAGATTTGGCATTGGTAGCCAAGGGCAAACATCCATACAGAGGCAAGCCATGGAACAAGAAAAATGAAGGCAACTTTCAAGCAAAACAGAAAGGTATGACACAATCTAAATTTCCAATCCACGATAAGAGAAATGATGATTGTTATTATTGTGGCAAACCCGGGCATCATTCTAAAGATTGCTATAGAAGGAAATATAATGAGTCTAGGCAAAGAAACAGAAGGCATAATGGAAATTTTGTGGACAAAGACACCTCAATCAGTGATGGATTAAAAATCTTAAATTGTTTGTTTCTAATGTTGCATTGTCTCTGGAAAATGATGATGTGAATGCTTGGTTCATTGATTTTGGTGCATCACTCCATATGTCTTGTAATAAGGAGTGGTTTGATGAATACTATGAAAACATTGATGGAACATATGTTTATCTAGGAGATAACATATCACTTAAAGTTCAAGGTTATGGAATAATAGGTGTGAATTTGCCTAGTGGACAAGAGAGACGGATCCATAATGTGATGCATGTTCCTGGTATCAAAAAGAATTTAATTTTTGTTTCTACTATTGTTGACCAAGATTTGAAGGTGGAATTTGTTAAATCACAATGTGTAGTGAAAGACATTCAAGATAACTACAAGGTTATTGCCACATGTACTAGAGTTGGAGGCTTGTATAAGTTGGATGTGACCAAGAAAAGTCATCAAGCATTGGCATCTACAACAATATCAATAGTAGAGTTATGGCATCAAAGGTATGGACATCTAAATCACAAAGATTTACTGCTACTTCAAAAGAACACAACGGTTGAAGGTCTTCCTATCTTGAAGAATGATCATGTTGATTGTGAAGCATGTGTACTTGACAAGCAACATAGGGAGGAATTTCCTATACATAAAGAAAAAAGGCAAAGGGAAATACTTGAATTAATTCATACTGATGTATGTGGACCTATACAATCTAGATCTATTAGTGGAGCATGGTATTTTCTTATTTTTATGGATCATAGTTCTAGGTATACATGGGTTTATTTCATAAGAAATAAGAGTGATTTTTCTAAATACTTTAAAGAGTTTAAGAGTATGGTGGAAAAACAAACTGGTAATTGCATCAAAATTTTGAGATCTGATCAGGGGGGAAGAATACAAATCAAGAGAATTTAATAAATCTCAGAGAACAAAATCACACTCCGAACTTATTTATTTCATTACTAAACACTGCAATTTATAGACATCTTCAGCTACAGAGGAGCAATAATTGCGTCGAATGACTTTATTGTCTACTAACACTAGCTTACTGCTGAACAGTGAGCAACACTCTTCGTGATTAATACCTAACAATTCCTCTTACATATCCCCTCCCAGCTCTATGCTAGCCTTTGTGATGTTTTTTTTACCTCTGACAATAATGACTCAGTATCAAACCCATTGTGGAAGTGGAAGTGGTCATCGAGGTGCTTCAGGAGGATCTTGAGTACAATTGTGTGTTAAATCTTCAACCCACAACTACCATGATCATACTCTTCAGGACATTCAAGAGGAAATCTATCTCATGGAAAAATACATTTGAAAAGAAGGGAAGTTACTATGGATTCATCATGGCTAGAATAACATCATAGGTCCTTGACACGGGAAACTTCATAGGCAATCACTATCTTCCTGGAGCGGATTTTTACTAGCATGAGGAGTTGTTGTTGGGGACTATTCTAATAGACATGAGACAAAATCAGACCAACCTCATGCACATATTGGATGAGCTCAGATATCTTATGCTACATGTGGAAGGAATGCTTGTGAGGCTCGATATGGGATCACCACCTAGCTCTCCAATTCCAATACTGCCATGCAAGGGCGAGGAACATCTTATCAACCTTGTACTTCATTATCATCCTAATGCTTAGGTTCCCTGCATTTTATCATTATAGTTTTTTTCCTCATGCTTGCCCATATGGGTTACTGATATATTATTTTTAGAGTTCATGTTTAGTTTCTTTTACTTGTTGTCTCAAACTCTACAATCTCCAACGACTATCCATTTTGGTTCTTGTTGTTGGTTTTCCCCATGGTGGGGCATCACAATCGTTTTAAATTTTCATGTTTTGGACATTCAGTTGAAGCTAATTACGATAGTTATTGGCTCTATATTTTATTATCTCTAGTCTAGTTTCCAAACTTGCAGGCTTGCTATTGGGCATGGAATCCCCCCACAACGTGTTTTGGGGCTCAAAACCCAAGTTTTGGTCAAAAGTTTTGTAAGACTCCGCGAATTGCGGGCATGGAGCGCGAAGTAGAAGTCAAGTCATAGGGTTGTCTGCCCTAAAGTAATGTAATGTAATGTAAAGTCATGTCGGCCTACCCATGGTCTGCAGACCATGGGATTATATAAATAGGGTGAGGGTCTAAGCTGTAAAAGGGAGGAGATAGTAGAGTGAATAGAAAAGGAATTGTTTAAGCTTAAAGTAGGATTCTAAGTGTATTAGGTCATAGTAGTAGGAAGAGGCTCTGCAGTTGAGTGCGCAGAAGCCTAGAAGAGTCCGCAGCTGAGTGCACGGACCCCTACAGCTGAGTGCACAGGGCGATGTAGAGTCTATAATCAAGATTGAAGATTAATAAAGAGAAGTTAATTCTTATTTCTGTGTATTTGCTGCACCTTGCCTTCTTTACGTTTATATTGATTTGTTTATCACGCGCATTGATATAATTGATGAATATGCTGTAATAATCATTAGTCTTGCATGGACAAGTTATGTAATCAGATAATCACAAATTAAATAGAAAGGAACTTGGGTATTATATGGGTTGCGCCTCGAATAGGGTTACATGGAAGCCGCATCGCAGGTTGTGAAGGGATCCCAAGTGCACGTAACGACGGGTCAAACTGCGGACCTCCAGAATCCCATCGGACATCCCAAGGGCGCGGAAACCTGGTTCTAGCACCTTCCCATACTACTTCAGGTGAGACCTAAGTCCGCTCTCCGTGGACTGTTGCCAAAAGGGATAGTAGTACTGGGATTTGCTTGCATAAATCACCTCTAAACCTAGGTCAGGCCCATACAAGCCAACACTAGCGACGATAAACCTTGTGAATGTGATGTAAATATTTGGTTTTTCAATGCAAAACCAACTTACAAAAGAAATGGTGAACTTTTAAAAACTAGATTTAATATATATATATATATATATATATATATATATATATATATATATATATATAGATACACTTTAAATAAAGGTTTTTTGTTCTCTATTTTATTCTCCTTGTAGATGTTAAATTTTATTTATGTTAAAGCTATTATAGGTTTTAGTATAATGCCTAGTTTCACTATGAAACTCATGAGAATCCATTCTTTAATACATATATTTAATTAACAAAAATATTATATTTTAATATTTTAACTTAGTGTTAATGATTTTTTGTAATAGTTCAACTTTCACTTATTCTTAGACTCTTTATTGCTCCACATATTCACTTTATACTTAGTCATGACAATTTGTTCAACAATGTTGACTTCTTCCATCATTATTATGATTTTAACAACATTGCCGTCTTTCATTAGTATAACGCTTTTAACAATGTTGACTTCTTCGAGGACGTCTTCCTTAACTACCCCCCAAAGGTTGAGGATCTTAAATAAATCGTACCTTCACTCCACCAAAACATGACATTAGCACCAAACATTTAATGAAAGCACTATGGCCATGGAACTAAATTAGTAATATATTTGTATAACCCTTGGGAAAATTTTATTTTTGTAACTAAAATAGTGATGCCCCCACTATTGGCATGGTCACTATATTCTTTAAAATAAGTGTGATAGTATCTTGAACTAATGTTGAAGGTTATATGTTGTTATATTTGATCCATTGATATAGTTAATGCATTCCCTTTCTATCTAAAATTAATTTTAGTTATTAATTCCCTCAAGTTAATGTTGATATTTACCCTTTTTCCACACATGAGAAACCCCTAGAGACTTTATCGTTGTCAGTGGATGGTAACTACAATAATTGTTGATCCCTCAAATCCAAGCACCTGACCTCGTCGACATCAAGAGAGTCAAATTTGTGACTTCTCCAACTTTGGGAAGAGATATCATATTTCACTCATAACCACTTTAGCTAAACCTAAAAGCTAATTTTGATACTTATATCTTTTATAGTTATATTTGAGTGGAAAAAAGCTTCAAATCTAAGTTTATTTAGTTTCAATAAACTTTTAAAATCCCAAGAAATCTCTAAATAAAATTGCTATGCTTGGATCTCCAGCTAGAGTTAATGGGAGAAAATCATTGGTCTAATGCATTAGTGTTTCAATTCATTCTTCTAAATAATAAATGTCCCAATGCATTGTTCTAAAGAGTTTTGTTTTCCAATGTAAGTGTGAGTTGTAACCACAAAAGTTTCATTATCATTCAATCTAGTAGTAAGTTATCCCATTGCTATAAATATGGGATAATATTATGTAGGGATCACATCTAATAAATCTCTCTTGAATAGGATTAGGTTATCTTGTGGTGTTATTAATTGTTTTTCATTTTTTTGATTTGGTATCAGAGCAAGATTTGAGATATGAAGGTGTGAGGCTAAATGAGCCTTGTTTATGAGGAGAACAATGTCCAATAAGTCTGCCATAGCTTTGTATGGTTGAAATTATAGCAAGAAAGTTTGATTTGAAAGCCAATAGAAGGCCATATGTTTGAAAAATTGTGGCATTATGTAGCTCATGTGGAGAAAACACAAAGAACCTATGCGGAGGAGCATTTGTTAGAAGTAGGGAAGCCATGGATCAAAAGGAGGTAGGGGATCTAAGGTGTTATGACATTGGATCTAGTGTATATTTTAGTGAGATTCTAGAATGAGATTTGAATCAATACAAGTTAATTCTTGGTGAATTCATGGCTCTATGTTGTTGTTGGAGGATGAATATGCAAGTCAAGTAAGCTAGCTTTGTCACCACTGCTATGAGCCTTAAGTTGTTGATTTTTTTTTATTGTGATCCATTGTTGCTAATATGATCCATGAGATTATTTTTTTTTTATAGAAAAGGTTTATCATGATGAAAATTGTTGACGAGAAAAGTTTCTTATGCTTCGCTACCAAATTCCTCAAATCTCATTAGGAAGGTGAGATAATGGGACTATACCCAAGGTTTAATTCCTTGAATTAAACTACAATGAAATTGTATACGATTGATTTGTATAGTGAGATGAAATGAAATTATTCATAGAAAAGAAGCAAATGAAATTAAGATCATATAAATTGTAAGGTACATTTAATAAACAAAATAAATTGAAATTTGAACAAACCAATAAATGGAATTGCAGGAAGATTTCGTGATCATACTCTATTAGCCATAAGACCATACAAGTATGGATTAAAATATGACATAAATAAACTAATAATTTTCATCCACTAGTGTCAGAGAAATCTGTTCATAAAAAATTACCACATAAAGTAACTTTTAAGAGAAATGTGCCATAAAGATATAGGTTGTTAACTACTATTTTTATTAATAAAAATATGAGTATAGCATATTGTTTTGGGTAATTCCTACAATATTCTAAACCAAATCAACTTTAAAATGTCTAAGAAGTAAAAAGTCTCATACATAAACACCCAAAATGCCAAATAATAAGTGATACAAAATGTTGGACAACTTGGACTCTTTCAATGAGAATGGATCAACAATTTCTTTTGCAAAAGTTGCACCAGTTAGCATTGTTATGAAAAATATCAAACCTTCTAACAACACAAAATAATGAAAGAAATAAACAAAAACCTTAATAAAATAACCAAAAATTGAATAGCTCACTTTGTTCTTGTCACTCCTTGGAGGATTTCTTCTATCACCAAAAAATTTAAGCACTTCTACTCTAGAATAAATTAATCAAAAGAAAAATTACAACTTTAAAAATTATTCATACCTCCTCTCACTAGTATTTTCCTCCTCCCTTCTGTGCCTTATATTTAGTTTTATATTCTCCTTGGGTATTTGGAGGGAAATTGTTTTAAAACTAATGTTTTTCCTGAAGGAAAAATCGTAATTTCCATTAGATAAAGATGAAAATTACATGTTGTAGGTGCTTTGAAAGCACATCGAAAATACTGTTGACTTTGCAGCAATCATCAGAAGGATATCTCAATATATGATTTCACCATTTACAAAAAGACACATAAGTTCAAAAAAATAATTGTTACAAAGCTCGAATAAAACAATGGAAATGTTATTTGTATAGATATACACAAAAACAACGTACATATGTGCTCCCATATCAATAAATATCCACTGCTACCTATAGTTCCTCAACAAAAGGTCTATAATAATACACATAATAACCATTCCCATTTTTTTCTAGAATCTTCCATACCCCCAAGCTTGCTGTGTGCTTTACTTGGAAAGATGATCAGAAATGATGTTCCTCTCCCTATAAGTATGATGATAGGTGATAAGATCAAAATTCCTTTAATATAAATAAAAAAATCCTCTAATATAGATTTGTGTGTGTTCATGTGGAAAATACAATGCTAATTAAACCAATATACAACCACTCGAGAATCACAAAAAACTTGTAAATCTCAACATCCTTTTTCAATGGTGAATAAAAGGAGCAAATTGAGGCTAAAAACTTAGCAAAATTGTTGGATCCATGACCCAAGATACTCTTCAAACTAAAATATTGATTCTCACTTAGATAAAGAATGGATCCACCTCCACATAATCCTCCTTCTTGGGAGGAACCATCAAAATATGCCCATGGTTGAGATTGGTCAATTTGTTCATCCACTATGGTGTGTGATTTGGACCTTGGTTCTTCTGCAGGGATGAGCTCATATAACACAATCAGCTAAGCCCCAATATAGTCTGGAATTATTTATATGTCCTAAAAAATTGATTTATTCCTCCCAAGCCAAATACCCTGACTTATAAGAGGAGGGAGATTCCACATTTTTTTTCAGGATAGCACTGTCCACCATGAGAGCCATGCCAAATTATAAGACTCACCTTACTACCTGATACAAAAAAACAATGTGTTGCACACCAAATTCCATATGTGCATGGTTACATGACAAAATAGAAATAAGTGATCCACTAATCCCTCAACAACTTTGCATAAGGGACCCCGGGATGGCCCTGCAAAATATCTCTTTTTTATATTGTTACCTATAGGAATTTTATTCTCCAGAAAACACCATAGAAACAAGCAGGATTTTCCTGGACATTTCAATCTCCAGATATGCTTCCACCACCATGAGTGATTCATAGGTGTGTCACGCAGAATGAGTCGATCTTGCGGACAAGATAGACCTTCCTAGAATATAATGAAGACCTAATGACAAACAAACCAACCAGACACTATCTTTCTTTAAATGCGCTTTATAAATAATGGCAAACAAATGTGTTTAAGGCCTACCTCATGTCCAACGCAAGTTTGGGGATGCCTTTGCTCCTTTGATCCAAGTAAGTTCATTTGTCGCAAACCTGCAAACACAAATAAGGCAAACGACTAAATAGCACCTGAATAACCAGTATTATAAAACATATTTAACATGGAAGTCAAGGAGTCCATGAAACAAATAACATGAGATACTTGTTGAGAAAAATGAGCTTGATTGTATTAATTCAAAAGAAGAAGAACTTTACAACCTTCGCCTTGACGTTGTACAAGCTCCTCCCAGGGTCCAACAAGAAGTCTCCTCTACTTTGACAAGCTTCACTCACTCCCCAATGAAGCCAAAAATGTATGTGATCTCTCCTCTTAAGCTCAAATAGGAAGTATTGATTTCACTAGCATTTACCCTCAAAAGTTCAGCTTCTAACCTCTCCAGCCACTGACCCAATGCCTCAATTTATAGTGCAATGGAGATCAGTTACCAGGTCCTCTTTCAAAGGGATAGAATCCTCCTTCAAAGGGATAGAATCCTCCTTCAAAGGGATAGCTCCTCTTAACAAGGGATTAGTTCCTCCTCATATGGGATGCATGAACCACTTGGAGCGAACAATCCACGTAACAAATCCTTCTAGAAAACTCTAGAATTAACCCAAAGTGATTTTTTTAAGATAAAAATTGCGCCTTTTGACTTTCACAGGGGTAAGCACCCTCCCCTTTACATACAGAGCGTATAAGTATGCAGATATCTTGAACAAAAGGTGTGGGCCCACAGGCAAAAGTGAGAGAAAGTGCAGAACCAGAGTTACATTGCTTTTTTGATATCTTTCTCTCATTTCTAAAGCTTGTTCTAAAGAGCTGAGGTTTGAGACTTGCTTAGGAAGCTGGTATAGGTGGTGATAGACCCACACCAATTGCAAATAATCAAGGTGACGATATTTTTGTGTAACAACTTCCAAAAGATCGGGATCACAGGACATTGACAGGAAGGCAGCTGGAGCAGCAGTTGAGCATGTGTCCTTTGGTCTACTGATCTATGAAGACAGAAAGTTATTTATAGACAAGGACACTAAGCTGAAGTTGCAAGATGTTTATGAAGCATTTCCAGGAACTTTTCAGGAAGACCTCAAAGAACGTCAGGTGTATGTGAACATTCACAAGTTCGGCTTGTATCGGATTGGATGCAGATACCTCGTGTTCCCATCTGCATACATGATACACTAGATCGTCTCTCACATTGATCCCAAGATGATGAACTTGACCAGTGTTAGTGGGATCAATTATTTCAACCTTATGGGCATGAGATTATAACGATATGTATCAAATGTCAGAACTCGTGACTGTAATGAAGACTCCATTCATCTTACCTGACAATAGTGCTAACTCTAGAGACATTCTGAAGAATTGGGTAAGGAGACGACTCAATTCAAGTTGACACCCAACCATATCTACAAGACGAAGATAATGCAGAAGGTGTACCAATACTTGGTCATATTTTCTTGTTGACTGTAAAGCCAAGCAAGCACAGAAAACTTCCCACAGATTTGGATGATTGCATTGGACCAATTAGCTAGAGAGGGAAAACCATGTAACTGGTCTTGCATGTTGGCTCATCACCTGAAGGAATAAGTAACAAAGGATTGACAATGACCCAAAGGTATATATGAAGGGATTTACATGTTTGCCTACATCTTAGATGCAATCTGTGCCCGACAAGAGTTCTTGGGCTTGGAGTGGGCATGGTCACTAACGAAGACTAATATGAACATGTATTTCAAGTTGTTACCTGAATGCAACTTCAAAGGAGTAATCACATGGCTGTTTGATCATTTTTTCACCTCGGTGTATAATATGATATTCAAACATGATCCACCCTGCATGTCAAAGGAAGCAATGGAGCCATTGATAGGCATTACTGATTGGTATGTCTCAACATCAGGCACCTTCATCCGAATGTTCAGCACAAAAAATCCTTTGCATGCTCTACTGAATTTTTCCTTGGATGTACTTGTCATGGGGAAAGTAACATATCACAACTCAGTAGGATTGACAGCTAGACTATACCAGAAGAAGAAGGAACTTTGGCCCACTCTTCCATTGCAGATTGGGTTATATGAGATTTAGAGTATTAAGCAAGCCGATGTCAAAGAAGAACTAATGAAGAAGTACCCATTCGACCTCCGAGGCTACAATCCATATGAGCCACATTGTATTTTGAAGGATCACTACACAAGATTTTAGTTCTATTGGATCCACAGGGCATGTCATTTGGTCGAGGAGGACCCATGGATATATTGCTACAATTTCTCTAGACCCAATGAACTGGTCGGCTTCACTATGGAGTGGTTAGTGAAGCAACATGAAGCAGCATCGTGGAGAACACTAGCAATAGGAAACAGTAGCAGTAGTAGTAAAGGGAAGTATAACAGTGTGTGACAAAGGTAAGAGGAATATTGTTGATCACATGGAGGAGGAGAAAAGTTGCAAGTTCCAAGCAGATCCATTGGTATAGAAAGCAGCTATGGATATAGAGGCAAATAAGCACCACTGCAACATGTGAATCGCACAAAGGCAGAGGGATAAGAGAAGAATGGAAGAATTATAGAAGGATTTGCATGAACTAAGGGAGCAACTTCGAAAAGAACAAGTTTTGCACAAACAGGAGGGGGAAGTGCAGAAGCAGCATATACAAAACGGGAGGCAACATGCACAAACAAATGAAGTAGCATCCATAACAGGTGTTGATTCATCAGAACAACTGGTATCAGGCAAATAGCGTAAAACATCGCAGGAGCAAGACTTTGCTGATGTGATAGAACAAGCACTTCAACAGTTAGATGCACACATGGAGCAAAGAGACTTGGAACAAGCCACCGACCTCACGCCTCATCATAAAGAGGTCGACTCACCCACTTCAATGCATCTAGATGATGAGCAAGTATCAAATGACCAAGGAGGCACTGGGATCCTTGGTGATAATCCTAAAGGAGATATGCACAACATCTCACTCAATGAATCTCAACATATAGTTGTGCAATCTTGCAGAGTATGAACTCTGGAGGTTCATACATCTCTTGCACAAGTTGAGGAATGAGTGATTATTAATTATTTGTGCAAACATCCAGCAACCTTGGCCAATGCAACCAGAGTTAATGCTGAAGCCACTAGCTCAAGTGTTCTCTTTCTAATAGCTGAAAATGAGCGAATGGCAAAGAAACTACAAATGGCGAAGCAACCAGGAGACTTGGTGAGAATGTATACCTGAGCTGAACTAAAGAACGAAATGTTAGATGAAGTGTTTTCCCTTGACACCGTTATGCCGTCATTGTACTCAAAGTTTGGTACCATGCATAAGGCAATCATCCATCTCAATAGATGGCACCAGCGCTTTGCTAGAAGAGAACATATCTTAACGAACTTGCATGCTATTGTTGATGACATGGAAACATGGATGATGAAATACAAGGGAGCCCCGCTTCACTTGCCTAAGATGATGAGGGCCAATGTGGTCGAGCTGAAGGCACATATCTAGAGTCAGATTTAGAACTATGAGGATCTCATAGAGCTCAGCACTAGCATATAGGCTTCCCATGCATGAGTATTTAGGAGTATGGATGTTGTGGTGTGCACACACATGATCCCATCTATTGGTACTGTCACCCAAGTGAAGATAAAGAAACAGGTCCAACTAGAGCTTGACTCGTACTTTAACGAGTTGATGTTCATTTCCACCAATCCAGACTTGCCCATCAGTGCAGACACCATGCACAAGTATGTTGTTGGTCTGGCCGTATTGAGGACAATGATGCACATGATTTCAAACAATTTGGATAGAGGAGCCCGAGTAGTGTACCCAAATGCTATGGAGACAAGAGTCAGGTTTCAGATAGATGTCATCGTAAAGTACACAGACACCATCAAGGACTATCGATCTGGCATCAGTATGTTATTACCGATCATCATTAAGATGTTGAGGAGTTTGATTTCCATGGCTATCTAAGTCAAAGTGATGTTTGGCATGGCTTTCTCATGCCATTTTGTTTAACATTGGCACATGTGAATTGTAATGTAATGTCATTTCAAGTGTAAGTCAAGCTGTGATAGTTAGATGTAACAGTCATAGAGTAGGTGAAGAGTCATGAGGGTAGTTGAACTATCACAAAGGGGAATGTCAAGGGTCACGCCACCCTTTGTTGTAAATAATCCCTCATAACTCATTTTAAAGGCTTTTGATTAGAAATGCTTCTGATAAGACTATCTTGGAGAGAACTTGGATAGTATTGTAATGTGCCTTGGCTTCTCCACTAGAGAGAGCTAGTACATGTCTTTGGAGGAGTAGGCAGATGTGCCTGTAACGTTCCATTATTGGAACTACTGGTTCGACATGGATGTATTGTATGACTAGAACTTACACTTCTTTATATAATAAGAGCCAACACATTTCATGCATATTTTGTATTGTATTCTATGATATCTGGTCTACTCTAAATGATATATGTATTGGTTTTCTTACTCATGCATGTATGGACTATTCTATATAAGTATGTACGAATATTTCTGAAATGTGTTGTTGATTTAACCATCACTTTGGATTTGTTCCTAACTCACTTTTCAGCTGGTGATGTATATTTTCTTGTGTGTTCCCTTCCAAGCCAAATATTATTACAGGCTTCCAAGGGGTGCACTCATCTCAACCCCCAAGTGTTAGAAAATCCCATGCACCTTCCTTGACTCACTACAGTTGTCACAACCTTGCTACCAACAGAGTTATCTTACTTTCCTCTCTGTGAAATCGTGGTCAAGGCATTACCATACAACCCACTACTATGACTCTTACACCAACGGTCTGAGGTCTAATTGGGACTTCTTACTAGGGAGATCCCTTGACATGTTGGCAGATTCAGCATTGTCAACAAATTAAAAAATAGTTCAACTTGTGTAATAATCCTCACCCACAATAAGTAACCATGCAAATTATAATAATAATACCAAAAGTCAATAAACAATGTATATAGGTGAGTGGATAAGGACATGGTTTTGGAGCACTTGTTGAATACATATGTTTTCTTTAAAACTCTATGGTCTCAACCATTTAGATTATTTGGAAATTTAAATGATAATAGGAATCTCATTATAAAAATTATTGAAGATTCGAGATCGTTTATGAAAAATAGTCATATTGTAATTTCAGCTTGGGCCCTCATTCCATGGTTTTTTCTGTTAGACATATGGAAGGACTGAGGAGTAATGACATATTTAATAATTGATCATCCAACAGGGGAGGTAATCTAGGCAAAAGCATTGTAGAGTATCTTTAAAATTGTACTACTCCACCCTTGGGGATTGTCAAAATATGAATTTGAAGGTTTGGATGCCACAATTTTATGTAATATCCAATTGTTTATATCTCCTTCTATTGATCCTTTTACTCTAAGAATCCCATCATGGATGCTTTCTTTTCCTAAGTTCCTTAAAGATAATTTTGATGGGACATCTAAAGGAAATAAAATTTCTATTGGTCTTGAAGGAATAATTTGTGACAACTATGGGAAACCAATGATTTTATTCATAAATAGTATGGGACATTTAAGTAACAATGATTCTGAATTTTCATCTCTCAAGAAAGCCCTCTTATAGCATCCTTGTAATGCTTCATTAGATTGATTGTGGAGGGTGATTGTTAGTTGCTCATATCAAGAGTAAAGAATTTAATAAATGGAGTTGTCCCATAATTGTTTTCCATAACTAGAGATTGGAAAAGTATATCACGTGTATTATCCATCTAATCCATATGATTCCTATCATTATTCTATTTCACCTTAAGATAATAAGAAATAAGGTGGAATACCTTCTGGCTAACATGGGATTCAGTGAAGTTTAGCTTTATCTTTTGGCAAGTAGGAATAATGACTTATGGGGGGATGGGAGACCGATACTTATCAATATTATAAAAAATGATTGAGAAACCAAATTAGGTTGGAAGAACATGAAGAATTGAATTGCATTTAGTAGAAACTCTGCAAGAAGCCAAATCTTACACCTCTAGTTAAACCAACAGTTCGAGGAACTATTAATATGTCTACACCATCTTGATGGTTTTAGTTAACTTATGATTTTTCTACTTCCCATGAAATTTACGAATATTATGGCATAACATCATAATGAAGCCTTGGTCACTATACCCTTTTGTATGTATTCAATTAGTATATGGGAATTCAAGACAAAGACAAAACTTTTATCATTGATCTAATTTCCAATGTGGAAATCCACGATAAAAGGATTTTTTTATTATGTAACTTGGCATTAGTTTAATAGAAAGAAGCTTATTTACAAGGAAAAAAATAATTCTTCAATCTAATCATTTTTAGATTGACCTTAAAAATAGATAATTTAACCATCATTATGAAAAAAATATGTGTTTTTATGCTAAATTTCAACGAATTAATCACTTTTAATAATCTCCAAAATTGTCAATTCACAGCATTGGCACTTTTCAATAAAGACCAAAACCCTTGATTACCATAACGTTGTTTATTTTTAATAGACATTAAAATTCAAAATTTTCATCATGCATCCTTTCTATAATAGACATTAAATGTTATGAATTTCCATGGACAATTTGTTTTTTAAGATATCCTAAAATGGTGAAATTTAGCATAATTCTGATTTTCTTATGAGAATCAAATTATTTTTTTGAACCTAAAAATGGTTGATAACCATAAATGATTTGAGCTTGTGTCACTCATATCCTATTGTAATCTAAGGGGTTATGGAAAAATAGGACACCGGTAGTATTGTACAACCATACAATATCATACTATAAATGAAAGTATGCTGAATTTTAATCACATGTATATGATATAAGTGTGAAAATGAGTGGAATAACTACTTCAGAAAAAGAGAGGAGAAAGAATAAAAGTGTTGATAAATTTAACCAAATAACCAAAGAAACAATTCAAATTATTCATGAAAATATAATTCAATATATTTGTTGAGCATTAATACAATAAATATTATTTCTATGAGAGAATAATAGTTCGAATTTGGTTTGGGTACCCTTGTGTATGCACTTAGTTAACTAATTATCATTCCTGGAATAGCCATTAAGTCAAAAAATACAGTGAAAACCCCTAAATTAGAAAATATATAATGATAGTGCTGAAACAAAATAACAAGAGTTAAAAATCAACATTGATGTGATAACCATCACAAGCAACGACTACCTATGCAAATTCCAATAATGATACTGAAACTCAACAAATAAGATAGGTAGGTGAGTGGATAAGGTTGGTTAGGTAGTTTATTTTTAGAAATAAAAGAGGAAATTTGTATTTTATGTTAGGCAAAAGATAATGGGAAATAACATATTGGAAATAGACATTTTGTAGCACAAACTAAAAAAGGAAATTTTAGAAATACATGTGGTGCACAAATTCCTCAAAACTATTCATATATTATTCACCCAAAACCAAAATATATGCCACATTAATAGTTCTCATGAGATTTAAAAGATTCCAAACAAGGATAATGTTGTTGAGAGAATATCTCAACAACCCTATCTAACCAAAAAACCAATACTACATGTTTACTAATATAAGCATTATTCCAAGTCCCCACTTTAATGCTTACATTACATCATTACAAAGATTATTACAAGAATCATATAGTCACATATATCCGGTTAGTGTTCATAATTACTCACATCGAATCTCTAAGACACCACCCTTTCTTCATCACCTCATCTTCGAGCTATCACTTGAACTCCATTTAAATCATAAACACCTCTTACCATCTTTGAAGAACTTGCATTATCAACAATGTTGACAAACTTTATTATGCCAAATTGCATAACTCATTGTAACTATTAGAAAAAGTAGCCAAGTAGTGAATCATCCTATGGACAAGCTCCCTTTTATCAGATGACATAGCTCAATATGTCTAATAGTTATCTAGTATACTTGTCTGGGTACTGAATGTGTTCAAATTTTACCATACAACTTGACTTAATATGTCTAATAGTTATCTAGTATACTTGTCTGGGTACTGAATGTGTTCAAATTTTACCATACAACTTGACTTGTCTCATGTAAATGGATCTCATAAAAGTAACTTGTAACTGATATTATTGAAGTCCTAAACATAACAAAACCCATCAACTTATAATAAACTCACATTTAAATTATAGAAACTTTGTCTTACATCGAAGAATATTGAGAACCACTAATTTAATTATACTACTTTGATTACTTAACTGATTCTGCAATTTTTATAAAGTAGCATACAAGCACACAATTTTTAAGCACCAAATAAAAACAATGAAACCAATATTTTGGACATGACGACAAAAAAATATTATGCACAGTAAATCAAAATTATCCAATGTGGGATCAAGTGTATCCTCCCCAGCATGGAGATCTCCTGAATATGTGATATATGTATACTCCCAATGCCAATTTCGTTCTTTGAAACCATGTCGTTGTATTGTTATGAACATGAACCAAATCCCCTAGAAATGTGATATTTATTATTGAACTAGGTCCACAAGAAATATAATATTTATCGTTGATTTTATTTTTATTTCAAACCAAATTTGAAGTATGCATGTGTGACATACATAATATTTCCCAAAGATCGATGTGGAAGACGATGGACCTCAAATTAATATAATTGTTGTGCAGCATTAAGTTGCAACACTTACATTGAAAGAAAAAATGGTGGCACCGTTCCAAGGATTTCAAGAAAGCCAATTTATCATATTTCGTATAGCGAGTTGGATATTGTGAAGTACAACGACACTAGAAATATCTCTCTTACGTGTAGGATGATATTCATCGCCATAAACTTTACGGCTGAAAGGTGTGGCATTCAATTCAAGGCTCGAACCTCCGCATTCTGTAATCCATGTCTTTCTGCTGGTATAACAGAGAGAGGCTACAGTTTCCAATACTGACAATTGCACAGTAACATTCTGTAACACTCTTTATTCAGAGATATCAACAAGTGCTTTGACATCGTTCGACGACCACACCATAAAACAGAGCTTTTACAAAGCGCTCAATCAGAACTCTAGATAGAGGGTGCGTGCAAACAAAAAATAAATAAAACAATTCTCATACACTCACTAATCAATGTACAAGGAACAAAACCTCATACCTTTTTCATGTCAAACCTCATATCTCTTTCATCTCTTTGGGCCTTCTTTTGAACGAGTCAAGCACATACAAAGGTGTGATACCAAAAATGATTCTTTAGAAATACACATGGTGTACAATTGCTCAAAACTATTCATATATTACTCACCCAAAACCAAAATACAAGCTGCATAAATAGTGTTCATGATATCCAATAGATTCCAAATAAAGAGAATGTTGTTGAGAGAATATCTCAACAACCCAATCTAACTAAAAAGCCAATCCTACATGTTTACTAATGTAAGTAGTATTCCAAGTATGAATGCCTAGTCACCACAACATGTCATCCTATCTGTCACCCCTTTTTAAAAATAGAATTACAAAAATTAGAAAATGATGAAAACAAGTCATGATCAAAAATGGTAGAGAAAGTCTGATAGTGAAATAAAAGAAATCATGCGTGCCTCTAATGATGTATGGAAGAGAGCAGAATGATGGTCTAACATTTAGTCTTTATTAATAAGTGATCATCAATGGCCACACTTACATTATTAGTCGATGTCTACTCATGTAATTATGAAAGAAGAATACAAATGTAAGTTCCATAACTACTTTGTCAACATAGTAACAAAGCAATCAACTAAATTCTCTATTTAGTCAACTAGATATGACAAATGAGTTACTATTTACAATGGTCAATTCTTTGTCTAGTTAAATGATCAACTAGGTTCCTCCTGCATCTCCCCAAACGTCAAAACCTTCTTCACCCTACAGAAGGGAGAATTTGTAGATCAAATACTATTATAACAAAATAAAATTATGGCTTGTCAATTTAGATGATAGTGATATGAATTGATGGGTTTGAACTAACTCGACGAATAATTTGAATTATAGTCATGGAAATGATGGTAGAGGTGTTTGTTATAAGGATACACCATTTACCACTATTGCCCAAAGGGTTGTAAATCGGTGGAGTAATTTGATTTTTTTATTTTATTTTGAAAATTGCTCATATATTCATTTCCTACTCTACTATGATAGACATTAATGTTGGTTTGATGTGTATTTAACCAACAAAATCATTTATAAAATACATAAAAAGAAATAGTGTTGCACCTAATATACTATGCATGCATTGTTCACCTATTAATATTATGTTTTTTATTAAATAAAGAGATCCAAAAGATAGTGACTTTAGTGTTGGAAATACATTAGTCAGTTCTATTAAAATTGTATTATGTTGACCATTACAATAAGTCAATCTCTTTTTTTTCCCTACGCAAGAGTCGGTCCTTCTATTCAATTATCTCTATAAAATAGATTGCATAATATACATAAACCCAAGGTAGAAGAGGGCCAAAGATTTGGCTATCACTTTGCGCCTTGGGACAAGAGCCAACAATTCAAGAACTGAGCCTAGAAACCAAAAAACCGCTCCACCCGTCATCCTAGATCCAATGGTCAAGGAACAAAAGAACACTAAAACACGTGTCCCCAAAAAAACTAGAAATGGACCTAAAGAGGAATTAGAGCCCACCTAATAAAGATTTAAATTCCACTACGGAAGCCAAGAATATAACCTGGAACTACCAACATGCACAGTGAACCTAGGCCATTGATCCGCAATTGTTTGATCTAATGGTTAAGAGGAATATTGAGCTGAAATGAAGCAAGAGGAATACATGCCTGATGAAGGAAGTATTCTCTCTCCTCCTTGAGCCACGTGTTGAGCGATAAGTGGAATCAGACTCATTTCTAGAAAACTGCTTCGAGTTTTGAGGACACCCGAAATCTCGAAAACTGCCTTAACTGTAGTATGACTTAAAATACTGTCGATTCACTGCACCCACTGCCAACCATTCAGCAAGGAGACACAAGCATGCCACTGCCATGTAGCTTTTATTAGAATGGCACCATTTCTCCTAATTTCATGCTCGCCATCCCAGCTCCCTACATAGCCAAAGCGGAGTTGATATGTGGTATAAGATAACTTTATAGAAATCCCTTTATTGTAAATCATCGTCTGCCAGAGAACCCTGGGTCTGAACTGTTCTGGGCTGATAAAACTGACAAAGGCTTGGATGTTGCTTTCAATATTATCCCAGGATTACTCCTGCATGTAGACTATACATAAACTAATTACAGAATTCTGCAAACTGCTAGTATCCCCTGTTATGGTAGAGTTGTCGGTCCACATTCACCTGTCTGAGACACTCATCCCTCAATCTGCCCTGGGGAACCTCTTTCCATCTATATTTATTGCTTCTTTTAGCATAGAGAGGTCCTTCATTGGCTACAATTTTTGCCAATTATTGGCATTATGGCTAAAGTGTTGTCTTTGATGGCAACCCATTCAGGTGATAGATCTCAGTACTTCAAGTCAGCAGCAGAGATTGATGATCAACTATCAAATTTTGAAGAAAATAAGGGGTACCCAGGTACACCTTACATAAGGTGCATACACGCAGGTCGGTGTTACATAAAGTGCGTACATACCCGCAGTTATCCCGTTCAGGAGGTGTGTACCCCCAGTGCACACATTTCAAGGCAAAGAAAAGCACACGTGGGGTTTCTTATGTTTTACACTTGGTTTTTAGCCAACGGTTTCGTGTTATTATGGTGTCGGCCCGTGGTATTAATCCATGATTTAAGGAAGAGCTTTACTATATAAAGAAAAGGATATCATTTGGCTTAAGCATGTTTTTGGTTGAATATCTTATGAGGGTAAGATCTGGTCTAAATCTAAATAAGGTGAATCTACTGATGGACTAAGATCTCTTTGGCGCATGTTCAGATCGGTAGATCTGACTGTCTGGGTTTGTTCTGAAGTCTTGAAATAACCTATGCTCGAAGGTACGCAGGTACAGTGAGAGAAAAGTGCGTACATATGTAGGAACGAAGACTTTCAAGTGCGCCCGTACACAGGCACAAAAGGGTTTCAGGTGCGCCTGTACGCAGGCACAAAAGGGTCTCAGGTGCGCCGGTACGCAGGTACAGAAGGGTTGCAGGTGCGCCCGTACGCAGGCACATAAGGGTTTCGGGTGCGGAGGACCGCAGGCCGTTCAATGGAATCAGAGCGAGGTACGCAGGCTAACAGTTGAGCAGGATGCGTACGTAAGCAGGCGAGCAGTTGAGCAGGGTGCGTACTGTAAGCAGGCAAGCAGTTGAGCAGGGTGAGTACTGTAAGCAGGCAAGCAGTTGAGCAGGGTGCTTACGTAAGCAGGCGAGCAGTTGAGCAAGGTGCTTACTTCTCTTAAAATCTTTGTTTATCATTGTTGTGTTCTGGGTTTGGTCCTATTATTGTTGATCTGGTTACTACAGTTGACTGGGTGATTCTCTTATACTTGATGGTCATTTGATGCTTATGGATCTAGTTTGAAAATTTATGAAAAGTGGTCCTTGTAAGAAAAGAAGTAGGGGGTTGTAGCTCCCTTCCAGGAGAAACTGGAAAACGAGAGAGAGTTGTAGCTCTCTACAGGTTGCAGCCTGCGTATTGGTAAAGGACTGCACCAGTAC